>JAGWCC010000871.1:0-211412 GCA_022651775.1 Drusus annulatus
TCATCAACAATGTTCTTTAGCACAGCTACAAAGCCATCCGTGTCCGAGTGGTTAAGACGCTCGACTACGACTCCAGAGGTAGCGGGTTCAAACCCCGACGTGCGCAAATAAATTTAATATAAAATAATATATAGTATTTTTTGCGGCACGTTCCAGAGTGGTAGATACTTACCAGTATCGCCCTAATTAAAGACTACTATTCAGAATCAAAACGTTACTTGAAATTGCTTTAGCCGTGTTTTGGTGACCAGATCTCAAAAGCCAGATACTTCCCAACTTTTTTCTTTCCCATTTCCTTCCCCTCCCCACTACCTTCAGCCTCTCAACATACCCCAATTGGGGATGCCATCGTCCCACTGGCTCCAGACGGTTGGGAGCATTTGGGACTCTTGTGCGGTATTCACTATAAAAAAGAAGTTTCCGGGCTCCACTGAAATGGGGCAACTTCAAACGTCTAGGTCATATCTAATTATATATAATATATCTATGATAATCTACAGAATTTCAAGAAAGATGAAGCTCATCACCACTTAAAGGCCACAAAAGAAGTATGAACTGATGGTACCCGTTATAACAACACAAGATTCTGTTGGCAACTAGAATCTTAGATCATAATATCTGAAATATCCTGGCCTCTATTTATAACGCTATGTTTGTCGTCATGTTGACAAGATTATACGTAACCAATCTTTCGTTTGTCGTTGGTGCTTTCGAGTCCTACCAAAATACTAACCGTTTTTTGATTGTTTATTTATCATTGTAAGTCAAATTCACGCACGAAATAACATGTTAACCACTCAATTTACCATGAACTCACAAAGCGTTACAGAGCGTCGAAGAAAACGCTCTAAAATCACTTGAAAACTTTCAAAGCCGAACTGATTAAAAAGAAAACAAATCAAGACGGCTCACTCTTTCCCGAAACACATTTTCCATATTTTGGGCCATCCCAATTTCCGGAAAATATCCGGCTGGCTACGAAGGGGGTACCGGAAGTTCGCAATGGCGGTCAAAGGCTTCACTGGCGACGGAAACACTCCGAAAACACTCTAAGATCTCAGAATTAACTAGGCGTACCAACTTGACGAACTTGGGCAGCTAGCTCGTCTCGTTACATTAAACTCCATAACTAAATAATGACCCATTCATTTTAACTTTATTTTAATATATAACTCTTTTTCTAAATTGATAGTTAAAGGACGTTTAGTCTGCGCACTCAAAATTTTGAAGCCAGGGCTTCTTGCATTAAACTCGATAATTACATAATAACCCATTAACTGAACTTAATTTGTACTTCATTGCAAAAATTATAGCTCATTTTTCTTCTTAATATTAAATCGGCGTTTAGTCCGCTCAGCACAAATTTTAGTTACAGTTTTTTTGCTACACATATCTAGCGTCTGTCGTACAAGGTTTGCATAACCGTCGAGTGGGGAATTAACGTTTGTAAACACATCGGCTGCGGCAGTCGGCAGAAAGCGACACTTGCGACTAGCGTTGTGACCGCTCCGTAAGAACTACTTCCTATGGCGGCAGTTTCAACTTCCTTCATTGTTCATTGAACAAATACTTCAATTGAAGTTGGTAGTTCCCCTTTAGTTCCGCTCGCACGATCTATGGCCATTTGTGGTTTACTTCGAAACTTCAATTTTAGTTCTTCGTTCGTTCGCACGATTGTAGTATCGCACCATCCACAATTCGACGTGTTTTGGTGTGCTTTATTTGTTCATGATTTTATACGGGACTTTATACGGGTTTTATACGTTTTGATACGTTTTGATATTTTTTTGGTGAACTTTGGTGACAATGGCTTATAATTTTCTAAAATAATTACAAACTTTGATTTCTTTGCTTGTTTTGTTTGGCGTGGGACACTAGTATTTCGAGTGTTGTTTTGATCACAATATAATATTTAATTTATTTCTTGTTTTAATAATAATTTTCCATTTTTAATTTTTTTTCAAACTTTTGTAACAATAATAAAATTATTTATTAACAGTAATTGTTATACTTTTAAATTTCCCTCTCTAGGGTTCCTATAAAGCTTAGACTGACGTTAATTCAGAATTTCAGCGGTACTTCAATTGAAGGGTTCACCGTGAAGGGTTCATTTTAAAGAACTAGCAGTTCCTGTCAGGAACTTCCTGAAGCGTTCCCAAAACTTTGAAGTTTTTCCCAACGCTACTTGCGACAGTACTCGCCAGTAGTTCACTTGGTGCACGCGTCAGGCCTTCTGACTGTCAATGCGCACGTCACGCGGAAATTGAGGCAATTTATGAATAACAGCAATCTCTAAAACTGCTTGCAGGGCCTAGCAGAAACAACCCGCGGCAGTGGCTAGCCTGATATGATTAATACCGTAAAAAGTCTGTCGCACAGACTCGCTATGTAAGCATCCACATACTAGCTACAAATGAAAGTGTTGCGATCTTTAATATTCAAAGAGAACTATTAATTTAGATAAATTACATTCTTCATCAATTACTAATGATAATAATTGGTCTATTTTATATATCGCCATTTAGTATTAAAATGGCCCCAAAGGCGCTTTACATATATTATTGTACATTTAACTCGATAACTAAATAATGAAAATATTTTTAAATTAATTGAGAGATTGACAAGTATTTTTTTCTTCTAAACATTGAATGGACGTTTAGTCCGGTCAGCTAAGATTTTGTCGCTTTCCCGAAAGTTCTAGTTGGATGAGCGTGTTATGCATGAATGACCTACATCCTACATTACGCAATTTCTCACCCATTAGGTTTATTATTCATTAATTACAAACGATGATCTATTTATTTTGCTTTGGGTGTAATATTACTAAGACATTAATTTCCATAAAATTTGCAAAAAAACTTATCTTATGTTAAAACTAGTAGTACTACCCGGTAGTTTCAAAACTCTTTTTTCTTGTTGAAAGTTTGACAAAAATAGAACAAACAATATGGTTACTGCAACGCAATATATGCAAGTCTTCCCGAATATCAAATCAACAAATTATAATTATTTTTCAACGCTGCGACAAGAATTATCACTGGCGTATTTAAATATTCCCATATTTCAGAGCACCTCAAAAACTTCACTGGCTTTAATGTCTCGAAACAATCCAGTTCAAGCTTTGCTGGATAGTATTTAAGTTAATTAACGGAATGACTCCGGCTTCTTTATCGGAACTACATTCCTGAAGATTGTAATTCGCGCCAGTCAACCCTTAGATCGGCAATGTCATCGGCTATCGGAAGGTTGAAGGAACCACAGCGCCCACCAGACACTAAGTTCGGAGAGCGTCGCAGGCCCCAAAGCCTGGAATCTTAGAGTAACGTAGAGACCTAACATTGCGAAATTTTGTCCGCACTTTTTGACCAAGGATTGACCAAGGGAGGTATGACGTATATGCTTCCAGCCAATCGGATGCGAAGAAAACCGTAAAGATAAACATTATTCCGTCTTTATCTGTTCGCGAACAATTTTGCGTTAGTATCATGAGAAAGAAAGAGACCGGGATACTTTTAGAAGCCGTACAAAGGGGAATTCCCGTTCTTGAAAATTTTTTGACATTCTCGTAAATATTTTTAAGTTAAACATATTACGAATCCATTAAAACTCATTTCAAACGGAAGTTTATTAAATTGGAACGAATAGTCCAAAGATTAATTACATATTGGTGTAAGTTACTAGTTGTTTTGTAGGTTAGGATGTTAAATATTTGAGATCAAACTAAAAAGACGATTTTTATGGTACATACGTGTGAAAACTGTTTGTTTTTGGTCCTTTTGTACTTCGATTGAAGCAACCAAGTATAGCACATATGGCCATGATGTTTTTGCTAGATATCGGACAAAAAATAACTCAAGTTTTTTTTAACTATTTACGCACTTTTGACAGTCCGTTCGCCTGACACTCCAAACATGAATGAAGTGCGTACAGATCAAATATCGCGGACATAGTATTTAGCCCGCCCCAAATCGTGTATTGGTTTCAACAATTGTTTGTCTCTTTTTCTCATATGCGTATAGAACTCGAGAATGATAAAAGACTCGACGAGCTCAGAGTTCAGAGCTAAACTCAAAACTCACTCTTCAGAAAACCATACCCAAAAATAACAGAACTATACTCACAGTATAATAGTATTTCATGCACTGAAAATACAAATACTATACAAAAAGTCCCAAATTTTTGCACAGCCCTCGGCATATATAAATAAGTAAAAAATCAGTTAGTAAAAAATAATTGTAGCTATAGTTTAAGGTATTTCGATAATTTTAGCCATAGTTTTAAAGTTTTTTAAGCGCCCTTTAGGTGATATTTGTCAAAAATGGCGCTATGTAAATTAGCCTAGTATTATTATTATAGTGTCTAATTTTTTCGACAGTTAATGGATACTTCAAAACGCAATAGTTCACGATGAAAATGTCGTTCCGAGTTGAAAATAGTTGTGTCGAACCAGAAAAGCCTGACAAGAAAGACTGCAAATTTCATTACATAAGGCGGCGGCAGAAGTTTTTTTTCGTGCTAGAGGGCTTAAATGTTAGAGGTTATTCGAGCGCCGCCCTGGATTCACGATTTCAATAATACAATTAACTTTGAAGACCCTTACTAAGCGGAGTGAAACAGTCCTCTAGAAAATAACGAGAGAAAACAATTTCATCGCGTTTTGAAGGGAGACCCACCAAGAATAATAGCATTATGAGAAATATTAATTCAGTTACATAAGTCTTGAACATACTTGACTTTTAATACTTTCCCAGAAAGGCCTAACAATCGTCATTGTGATGAATAACAAATAAGCCGATCTAAAGCATTTTTAATAAAGCCATTTACATAATATTTTTTATTGCCTCTGTACACATTTTTAGTATCCCGAATTTCTCGGGAGCCTTATTCCTTTGAGACGGGCACTTATTTATGATTGTTTTTTCTGTCGTTTTTTTTTATTGTTCCATTAATTTCGTTACATCCACATTATTTAATACTCGATTCTTGGGATATTGAAAGGCTTCAACCAAAGATGCCACTTGCAATAAATTACTGTAACTCTCTTTGTAGACTTGAAATTGGTATAAAATCGGGCCTTCAGAATTATTTAAAAAGCAGGCAGACATATAAAAGTAGAATATTATATACAAGTTGGATTCTAATAAAACTGAATGCTTTGCTAAAAATGTGTTTAAAATTTACAAAACCAAATGCTCAAACAAGTGGAGATTTGTATTCAATTACATAATTTTGCAACTAGAAGTTATATTCAGGTTGTCCCAAAATCAACGTTATCTTTTGGAGGGCTGATAGGCCAACTCAACAAACCAAATATATGACTAGTAAAAAATCGTCACTTAAATCAGTTTTTCGAGTGCTAAAAATGTTTGGTGAGAAAAAAAATACCTCCGCTGTAAAAAACTTTAAATATATTAATGTAATATTTTTTAAAAACAATATCTATTTAAAAACAACCAACATATTGTGGTTCAGGCATAAATATCGTAATTGAATTTGTATTTCAAAGGAAATTAAAATATCATTTTTTTCCTTGGCTTTTTAAATATTACTTATCTCTGTAAGTATATATTTGTATACGCGACAGCTGTTTCGCTTTTCGATGACGTTATCAAACTGTGATCGGCCACACACACTCGACATTAATAAATATATTTTTATTACATCTTTGTTTAAAAATAATCAAATCGTTAATCGTTTAAAAACACACAACACACAGCTGGGTCTACTTGGATATAGTTTTACAAATATTTCTTTCGTAAGACAGTACTAAAAGCTTACACCAATAAAATATTTTTTTACTCAATATGATCATCAGATTCCATTAGAATTTTTTACTATTCTTTATTCTTATAATTATTGAATTATTTCCTGTTCATTATTTTTATTATTAGTTCCTCAATCACCTTTAAACTTTGCCTCAAATTTACTATATTCACTACGAGCTTTTACCAACTAATTATAATACGTAAAGCCCTCACAATCAAAACGTCACATTTCAAAAGTAGTTATGCAGTCTTTATAATTCACTTCCATAATGAGTCGTGGCCAAATCTCCTTGGCTGTGCCTTGTCACCGTTGAGTAATTGGTCCTTTGTGTTTGGGCGCACCGTGCTACATGGGCAGTGATTCAAATGAAGCGTTGTCCTGGCCACGACCTCGCCAAGAGAAGAGGAAGGGAGAGGTTCCCACAGTACAGAGTGTTGTTGCAAGTGAGGAGGGAGGTTTTTATCCGCCTTTTGCTTCAAGCGGACCGCCTTAGAGCTCGGATGCAGGATTAGGAAGAAGGAAGGAATTTGTTGAAATACCTGCAAAACAGATTCGCAGGACAATTCAGAAAGTCCATTTTTTAATTTCGCTCCCATGTCCTAAATCGGAAAAAAAATCATAATTATAATTATAATTTTAAGTTAATAAGTGTGTCTATCTGACTTCTGATCTTTACCTGCCAGGTAAGTATGTTCCTGTATATTTTCTTATTTAAACTAGGAATGAATATGTAATGATAGAAAATAAGATATGTACAGCGCCCTTGAGGTGATTTTAAACAAAAACGGCGCTATACAAATCATCCAAATATTATTATTATACATTTATTGAAAGTTGATATTACAAATGGAATATTTTTAGAACCATTGCAAAAATAAGAATTTTAGATATTGTAGCCACCTCTGGGCTGAAGCCTAGTGACGGCAGTTCGTTTGATTAACAATCCGTCACTTACAGATTGGCATCTCTAATCAAAGACGTAATGCAGGAACGTTGGTTATTTATTTTCTTTGATTCCACACAGGGAGTAACAATTAGTTGATTTCCCTAGGGACCTATGTCTTCTTTGAAAATGCTGGGTGGGAAAATCTGAGGATGCTGAGGATATATAGGATATTATTTACACTTCGTTCCAGAAAATAGTACCTATATGTACGCGGTAAATTCCCCAGGGATCTCTTCCTTGCTGCACCTTGCATAATAATAATTACACCCCAAGGAGTGGCTTAAGTAATTACTAGGAGCCGTGAACGCAGTGGCATGTTGAAGAATTCAAGAGCCGCTCATTATTAAAAGGAAATCAGTTCAAAATATCGTTATTTGATGGGTTAAATTCGTTTCAACCGCCCGGTAGTGCATTATGTAAACCACGAGAGGCCTGGTCTGAACGAATTCTTAATTTTGTATTATTTTTTAATGAATAATTAGTTTTCATTACAGAGGATACCTAAATGAATCTGTTTTTGCATAAAAATATATTGCTTCTACGTAGTACAGCGCCTGGAACCAAATAGTTTACCCCTAGACAACGGAGGCCTCTGAATTACAATATAATATATCAAGTATCGAGGAATTGTTCAAAATTGAAAATAATAGAGATATAACACATCTTTCCGCGGAAGTGTTACAGTGCCCGATGGTCGCTACTATGATATAAACTATGACATACAAACTTTGAGTTTGAATGGAAAGGCTCGAATCAATCTTACTAAAACAATCTTACTTCGTATACTCTTCTTTTTACCTTTTTGTGCTAAAATCACTTACTCGTTTTGCTAGTAGCAGTTTGTGAGTTGAAGTCGTGACATCGGAATACCTTCGTTTACTTCTTTGTGGCTGTTTTATGTAGGGGCATCAATTATGCTATGTTTGTCCTTCTCTATCAAATGTACAGTAAACGGAAAAATAAAGAGACGTTATCCGAACGTCTTCTTTGTAAACAATCTTCGAGTAACAATATAGAGAGACCGTCCTAATTATGAGTCAAATCGTTCATACTCGCAAAATATAGCTCTCTATTTATGCTCGTTTCTATAGACATATGAGAAAAAGAGACAAACAATTGTTATTAAGAACATATGATTTGGGGCGTGCTAAAAGCCGTGTAACCATTTTTTCAATATATTACTAACTTCACAGTAGTTTACTTGTCAGTCGAATTGACAGACAAAAAACTTAAAATATATAATTACTTAAGTGAATTTAGTGCAATATTAAAAAAAAACGATCTCGCTATATGTGCAGTTGTTGGTTGTTTCAACTGAAGTAACAAAGGACCAAAAAAATCAGTTTCCACAGGTATTTATTCAAGAATTCGTATTTTTTAGTTTGACCTCAAATATTTTACATGCTAACCTACAAAACAACTTGTTACCTACACCAATATTTAGTCAATCTTTGCATTATTTGTTTCGAAATAATAAACTCCCGTTTAAAATGAGTTTGAATGCATTCCTTATATGTTTTACTTCGATAGATATATGGGATTCTGACGTAAATTTGTATGAATGGAAATTCCCTGATTAGTCCAACATCTGAACGTATCCATGTCTCTTTCTTTCTCATGTAGCAACTCAAAATTGTTCGCGAACAGATAAAGACGGGAATAATGTTTATCTTTACGGTTTTCTTCGCATCCGATTGGCTGGAAGCATTTACGTCATACCTCCTTTGGTCAATGCTTGGTCAAAAAGTAGCGTCAAAATTTCGCAAAGTTAGGTCTCTATATATTGTTACTCTAAGGAAACAATTTATTTCAGGCTACAAGGCTATTATAAATTTTTCGTCTATTAATTATTCCCAATTATTAAAAGATATTTCTTTAACACAATTTAAATTATATACATTTCTAAAGCACGTTTCTAGCACAAATCATTTAAACAATAAGACAAATGGAAAAGATTTTTGACGGCCTCCGTGGTTGAGTGGTAAGACGCTCGGACTATGAACCCAGAGATTGCGGGTTCAAACCCGGCGTGCGCAAATAATTTTTGTTTAATTAATATATTTCATTGCATATTTAATTCATATATACTAATATATATTTGCGGCACGTTCCAGAGTGGTAGATACTCTAAGCATCGCCCTGGTAAAATACCACCATTGAGAATCGCAACGTTACTTGAAATGGCTTTAGTCGTGTTTGGTGACCAGATCTGAATAGCCAGGTACTCCCAACCTTCATCCACCCCATCTCCCTTCCCCCTGCACTACCTTCAGCCTCATAGCATAACCCAATTGGGGCTGCCATAGTCTCACTGGCTCTAGACAGTTGGGACTCTAGTGCGGTATTTACTATTAAAAAGATGATGCAGCAAAAAAGATTTCTATTTTGATTTAGCCATGTTTTTAGTTTACTGTAATAAGAGCACCATTCAGAATCGAAACGTTGCTTGAAATGTCTATAGCCGTGTTTGGTGACCAGATTTAAATAGCCATTTACTTCCCAACTTTCATTTTCCTCATCTCCTTTCCATCTCCCTCCCCTCTCCCTCTCTACCTTCAATATCACAACATACCCCGATGGGGATGCCATAATCCCACTGGCTCCAGACAGTTGGGAGCAGTAAGGACACTTGTGCGGTATTCACAGTAAGAATATATAAATATAAAAATACAAAACTTAACAGTTAAAAAAAAAAATCTAAATATTTGTGTTGTAATTGTTCTACAAGTGAATATGCTCTTCCTAGAGTGTATTTAAATAAAGTGTTTTGTAGGAAAATTAACGATATTAGAAAAATCAAACATGTTATTTCTATTTTAAATGACAAGGATGCTTTGGCAAAAAGCGGAGGAGTAATTTTTATTTGATGATACGAGTATTGAGGGTAAACTTATTTTTACAACAGAATATTTCGGAACAATTCCAAATGTAATAAAATAACTAGAAGATTAGAATTAGGACCTTTCTATCATTGAATCGTTCGATTTATCATAGAGGAATGAAGAGTGGGCAGAAAAAAGATTATACCAAAATCTTGGCTATAATGGATTACTGTTTACTAGTGAAAATTTAAATATTCTTAACGATTTCACATAGCAATATAAATTTTCTCCGTTGAAATATGTCGATGTTGAACGATAATTTTCTTTACAAAAGTGGATTTTTGAAAAGAGGTTTGGTTTATCTCCGAAAAACCTAGAACGGATTCTCATAGTGTATTATAAAAGTAATGTTGATGTCAAAACAAATTAATCCTGCATCGTGTACATGTTATTCAAATTCACAATAGGAAAGCCCTATTTATCACCTTATTAGTATAATGAATAAATATTGAAAGTATTATTACGAGAAAATAGCTTGAATGTGATGGATATCCCCAGTATACTCGTAGGCTGCGTTGAACTTTGAAAACTTTGCAGGAAACTCTAATGTACAATAATTCAAAAAACTATTTTTTTCGACAACATACTCGACTCCTTGCCTGTTAAAATCGGGAAACGATCTATAAATAAAAGTCCTATTCAGTCCCTCGCAAAACTCGTATTTCCGTGAAGTCTGCTGATGCTATATTTATTTTCTATGTGTTTTCTGGAGATGCGTATGCCAGCATCAAACAGTTTCTTTATAAGAAATTACCTGCACCTGCAGAAGTGAGTTCACCCCTTCATAGCGCTGCTCGTACTTTTGCGTGTTTAGTGAGGTTTATTGAATCGTGCGGGTAGAAATAGACTACAGAGAATACTCATAAATACGTATCACATAAAGGACCGAACATCGAGAGATCTTTCTGCCTACTGCCGACATTGCGGCACTTGAGCTCTAGACTTCCGTTCTGTAACTGTGCTACCCAGCCATTCCACTAATCATACTAGACAAGAAGATTGTAGTAAATTCAACATTTTGCAAATGGTTTTTATTTTAAATTCGTCTGACTCTATCGAAAAGTTGAATGATTGGAATGTTCCAGTGTGCAGTATTTGTACCTTTGTAAGACTTGATAAGGCATTCACACCGAATGCATAATGCAGTCTTCTCTTCAGGCGTTCTGTGTTCTTTTCCCTTCAGATTGTTTGGTTCGCACGAAAGTTGCCACGATGAACAATACAGGTGTAATGTACAGAAGATTGTACATGTACGAGTAGATGATTAAACGGCGAGATTATTTTTATGACGGTGCTTTTGCCCATTGTCTGTCTCAGGAGAGCGAATTCTCGGAGGAATCAAACTCGAACGAACCAAAAAATACTGTATACAATATTTTAAAGTAGTGATACTATTCAAATGATTCTTGATAAAAAAATACATTTCTTATTTTGTATGAATGAAACTCTAACCAAATATTTTCTAGGAATACGCCATTTTGTATATGAAGTATGTATGACTTATATTGGATTGAAATCCCGGCGCGCAAATAATTTGTATTCATTTAAAGTGTGCTATTTTTCATTTAAATAGTATTTTTTTAAATGTCTAGTATATTTGCGGCACTTTCCAGAGGGGAAGATACTCTCAATATTACCCCGGTGAAAGACCACCATTCAGAATCGAAACGATGGCGATGCTTGAAATTGATTTATACGTGTTTGGTGACCAGATCTGAATAGCCAGGTACATCCCAACCCCCCTCTTCCACATCTCCTTCCCTTCCTCAAAACCTTCAGTCTCACGACATACCCCAATTGAGGATGCCATAGTTCCGCTGTCTCCAGACGGTTGGGAACAGTTGGGACTCTTGTGCGGTATTCATTTAAAAAAAAAGTGATGTGTAAGAAAATGTAAGAAAATCCCTTCAAAATAATATTTTCATGCCAATAATAAAAATAATCAATGAACTGGTTTGTAACTAAGGGGACAAACGCGTCGAAATCCCACCGGGAGTCATAGGTTCAATTAATCTGCTAGCTCAGTTCTCCATCATTGCACAATAAACATTTTCGCTTATTTTTATGTTAGTAAAAGTTTTTCAAACATTGTCAAGTTATTCGTAAACCGGAATGTTTGTCTTTCTTTGAAAAAAAAACCTATGTGGCATAATATCCCCAGCTTTCTTATATCTAAAAATTAAATTCAACCTTTCCCCAATCTTGGAAACTTACTGGGGTAAGCCCAATACACAAATCAGGCAGATACGCAATACTATAAGCCGGTTGCGGTATTGTCATTACTTCCTTCTTAGGTCTTTGAATCCATCATATGTGAAAAATTAAAAAATCAGATAAAACCGTTTCTTGGGGGAAATCAACATGCTTTTTGGTAAAAAAAAAGTCTACCGTGTCTAACCTTATTGAACTCTCACAAAGAGTGGCAAGAGGACTAGATGTGCAATACCAAACAGATGCGATCTACACAGATTACGCTAAGGCATTTGACCGAGTCGATCACGATGTACTTTTAAATAAGATGCACAAATCCGGCTTTGACGAACCTCTCATTATTTTTTTTGTGTCCTATTTAAGAAACAGACGACAATATGTTTGCATCTACGCTTATGAGTTTAGAAAATTCACTGCATTCTCTGGAATGCCATAGGCGTCACATCTAGGGTCTCTTCTGTTCTTGATACTAATCGATGACCTACAAGAATGCCACTTGCCTGCTTTTTGCCGACGATCTGAAGTTGCTCATGAGGATTTGCACCGGCGAAGATTGTATTAAATTACAACTAGACTTAGATGCAATAACTGTGTGGGCTTACGAAAATAAATTATATTTTAACACAACAAATGTGTATCTATGACATATACACACTCAAAAAACCCTATAAAATTTAATTATAAAATAGGGGGTGATTTATTGTCATCTATAAAGTCTATTAAAGACCTAGGAGTAGTATTTGATCCCATACTTACGTTTTCAGACCATATACTGTAGTTGTTTACATCGTGCTACAGACTGTTGAGGTTTGTTATAATGTCTAGCAAACAATTTACCAAACCTGCAGCGATGACTTCTATGTTCAACTGCATTATAAAGTCCAAACTAGAATACGCTTCTACTGTATAGGCCCCATACCAAAATAAATATATATAATTATCGGAACAGATCCAAAAAAAAAACTCAAATATTTGTATATGAGAATCCATGGAGAGTACCCGAAATGTGTGCATCATAAAGATTTGCTCTCTGAGAGGCATTACCAAAGTCTCCAGTCAAGGAGTGGGGCTCTTGCAGTAACAGCGTACAAAATATTACATCATTTGATAGACAATCCATACCTCCTGGAATGCTATAAGTTGTTTGTGCCAAACTACTGCCAGGGGCGACACCACGATCTGCTGTGTATTCCACATGGCAGAACAGATGAGTTGGCTCTGCACAGCATGACACGGGGTATGGTACTACTAAATAACATGACATGTTAACAATATCTCTATACATTTGCGCGTTTATGTTACTATTCATGTGTATTGTAAATGGACGCAGTCTGTAATACACAAAAAAAAATCTAGTAATTATTTTACCAAACATGCAAAAAACAAAATCATTCTATTGATTAGCAGGTTCTTATCTTTCCGTTGTAAAATATATTCGGATTCAACATGTTTTTGCATGATCGTAATGATTAATTATGTATATCTACTATTCTCCAATTACATAATTAATTATATGTTATAATGTTCGTCGTAATGATTAAATCATAATATTATTTTTAATTTCGTAATAATCACCGTCTGAGTTTGATATCCCAGGATGATGCTTATTCAGTTTCTGAAAACAAAGCATCTCTGTTTGATCTCAATTACCGAACTAATATAATAAATATTATCTTACGAAGTTTCTATAAATCAACACCCTTTACGTAGCCTTGCCTTCGCTGTTCAGCAGTAATTCTGTTCTATGACTAAGTTCGTGTGTTCAATTCCACGGTCGTAAAGGTCGTTTTAGAATGATGTGTAAATCTATACATTTGTAACAAGATTAAGTATATTATTTTGCTTAACACAATTAATTTGTATGCATCAGTTTTTATGTATTTTCATTGTGTTTTAAAACAAATCATTATTTACATGTGGCCTGCCAGTTTCAACACTACCCGTGTCTTCATCAGGGCAAACATTATACATCTAAAATATACCAAAAAAAACAGCTTTATAAAAATGCAATTTTGTCAAATTGAAAATATTTTTTGATATAACCTTTTTCTATGACAAAGTTACGACGTCGCATTACTTAATCCTCTACCCCTTTTTTAACAAATACATATCGTCAGCGGAAATCTTTTCTTTCCGGCTATCCACATTTTTAACACGGTCATACGTGGCTTACCGCACATACGCCTCAGGGCCTCCAATTTCTACAGCATTCAGTTTATTTTCAACCTTCCTCTGCCAGGTCTGCACCTCACTGCCATACATCAGGGTTGGTATAAGCACTCCATTGTGGACTGCTAGATGCGCTTCTTTGTTTTTTTTATTATTTATTTATTTGCGCCAACAGGGTTCAGTCCACCATTAATGAAGTTTCCTGCATCTCAGAACACTAAAAGTAAATTATTTGTTTTATTCGGATCTGTTTTACGAATTTATCTCTTTTTGTATTCTAGTGCATAAAAAAATACTGTTTATTACCTTTAATTTATTTATTATTAATTTATTTATTTATTGATTTAAGGTAACACTTCTCATTTTAGCTAACCTTAAATGAGTGTTATAAAATAAGAAGTATCTGTGAAGTTTTTTTTACATTCACGGGAAACAGCACCACTGTGGATAATTTATTCTCCAGTATTGTTATTCAGCGTATTGTAACAGAGCGATTATACCGCCAATGGAGGTTGGAGATGGTATCGACCGGTTTCGCCGGATGGATGCGTCTTCCGCCATACTTACATCAGGTTCCAATCCCGCGCTCGCCACCCCGTGACAGAGTAATGGGCATTCGGTGCCTACCTACAGAACAGTCGCATAGAAACACGCGGGAAATTATTCTACATTTATATATAATCAACTCATTTAAATAGATCCATAATTATAAACATGCAATGTATTTTTTTTAAATATTCTTGGACATATATTTTTTCATTCCGAACTTTTAATAGACTTATTTTGTTTTTTCAAAACTAAAACGGTTCAATTTCATTTTAATAGTTTACCTGTTCCTGGAATTTTAATATCGCCAGCCGTATTTATACTAAAGTAGACAAACTTTAAAGAGTTTTAATAAAAATCTTGGAATCATTTTTATATCGCAGTTTTTGTAAAGATTCACTTGAAGGTCGCTTGACGGTAAAACAATTACCTTACAGAAAGTTTAAACGTTATTATAAAATAACCAATGACCTTCAACATCCAACAAATAATGAAATTATCAATTGCTTTACAACAAAGTACTGAACCATTATACATTAGCATAAAATTATATGTGCAATGTAGTTGATTATTGGATATTAAATTGTATGCAACATTAGTGACATTTAAAAAATACTATTAACCCGAAACCGAAGAAGATTCTCAGATTATTTTATTTTATTTTTATATTAACGGACCATTGTCCAATTACTTTGCTCTTTAAACCAGCCAAGTGCTAATACTAGTCCTTTTAAATCAAATCTTCTGAATGGAGTTGATGGAATCTGATTCCATTCGATGAATGCCAACACTCCCCCTCCCACTTTCGTATTCTACTGAAATACCTTTGGCTCGGCTCGAGGGCTCGGGAACGCCAAGGGAATGCCTCAGAAACCAAATCTTTCGTGTTTTATTTGTCTTACTTCATATTGTTCGGTTTAATAAAATAAAATGAAACCATGTCGTAAACATTTTGAAAGAATCCAGGATTGTGTTTTCCCACCTGTATTTTTTTTAGGTGTTTTGAGAGAACTTCTTTATGTTGTTTTATTTTTATATGCTTTCGTCATCATTTAATATATTTTGGTTCTTGCACATTTATTATTTTATCTGGCATATTAATGTATGTTTTTTTTGTTTCTTAAATTTTCATTTTAATATGTTGCCAGGCGGAAATTAGTGGTGAGAGGAGTGGAGATCTGGTCACCAAACACTGCTAAAACCATTTTGGAGTAACGTTTCGATTCTGAATGGTGTCTTTCTCCAGGGCGATAATTAGAGATTTCCAGAGTGGTAGATACTTAGAGTATCTACCACTCTGGAACGTGCCGCAAATATATTTAATATTATTTTTACATGAATCAAATGACACATATTAATTAAATAAAAGTTATTTGCGCACGCCGGGTTTGAACCCGCGACCTCTGGATTCGTAGTCGAGCGTCTTACCACTCGACCACGGAGGCCATCAAATGCGTGGTTTGATTGGTATTAATGTCAATTACTTGTTTTGTGAACAACCACTCTGGGAGTTAATTTATATGGTAAGAACATTCCTCGAATACATTATTCATCGGAAAACTATAGTAATACTTAGTTAATTTTGACTGCGCCATTTGTGTGAAATATCACCTCAAGGGCGCTTTACAAAGCCAAACAATTTTATCTTGAATTAAATTATATAAACGAAATCGCGGACGGTGAAACGGTTTAAATTTATTAGATCAGAATGTAAAACTTAAAAGTTTTTACGGTAAACCGTACTTAGGGGTGAGGTGTCACAAAATTACACTTTATGGGTTTATTGTTACTATGGGTTCATGTGTTTTTAAAGAGTGATTTATTTTGT
The DNA here is from genome assembly GCA_022651775.1 of Drusus annulatus. Lineage (NCBI taxonomy): Eukaryota > Metazoa > Arthropoda > Insecta > Trichoptera > Limnephilidae > Drusus > Drusus annulatus. The sequence continues at coordinate 16,349 of JAGWCC010000871.1, forward strand.
ATTTTACACATACATACGGCACATCGTTTCCCATTGATATACAAGTATGTAATAAAGAAGTTCAATTAAATCAGTTAGTGATAAGTTTGTACACAAAAGACTGCCAAGTACACGTAACAGAGTAAAGAAGAAAAATATGATAGTAAACTACCAGTAACATTGTATTTAATATTGTGGAATTAATGACAGTCAAATAAATTATATGTATTAAAAATTATTTATATAAACGTGTTCCTATAAAGTAGAGGAGAAAATGGTATTGAGTCCCTTAGTTTGTTTTTCCTCATAAAATCTTATTTTTTATACGGAATAGTATAAAATATCGTTTGTTATGTAGGTAAATTTTGAAGCTTTCTATTCAACAATTGGATTTAATTAAATGATCGTTGACAATACTGAAAAATGATTTCTAAAAATTGAAGTTTTTCTTTTTTTTCCAAAAGTTGCCGTAATTTGGCCCCCTTCTACAACCAAAGTATTTTTTAAATATATTATAAAGGTAAGAGCTATATTTATTGGTAGGTGTGTGACAAAAAATAATACAAAATAAAGAAAATTCATAAATAAAATATGGTGATGTGACCATAAGTAAAATATTGAAATATGAATATGATATGGTAAAAATATTTTCAAAGCAATTTTCAATGCAAATTACGACTATTTGCTGATGATATACTCATATACATAATATGAGATACTTACGAAGAGTTAATAAATATTTTGAATAATGAACTAGATAATGTATCAGACAAAAAGTATGATAATTGGATTTAAGAAAACATGCAGTAAAAGCAACATTAAAATTGATGGTGACATTATTAAAAATGTAAGTGATATGAAATACTTATGAGTTATATTAAATGCAAAGCTAACCTTTAACAAGCATGCTGAGTATACACGAAAATTGGGAAGAAGATCTCTTTTTTTGGGAAGAATTCGTTAAAAAAATTACAGAAAAACCGCAATTACAATATACAACTCCATTATTGCTCCACATTTTTACTACGGTTCAACGATTCTTTTCTTGTGTAACGACAAAGAACAAAACAGGTTTCAAATTCTCCAAAATAGAGCAATGAGAATTATACTTAGGCGAAATAGATACTCAAAAGTAACTAAAATGTCAGAGGAACTAAATTGGTTAACAGTAAAACAGATGCTAACATTAACACATTGATGTTTATACATAAAATGAAGAACAACTTGTTACCAAAATATTTTTCTGACAAAATTATCTACAATGTAAATATTCACAAATATAATACAAGGGCATGCATAGAAATTAGACTACCATAAAAAAATAAAGCAAACACACAAAATAGCTAACTGTATAAAGGGGTGAAATCTGCCGGAAACCATTAAAATTATGCCTATCAATAAATTCAAAATAGCCTGTAAAAATTATTTAAAATGCATATAATTCAAAATAATAAGTAGTATATAAGTTAAAATATTATAAAGTTAAAAAGTAAATGAAATAATTATCTACTTGTAAACTTGTATGTACAAAGTAACCAATATAAAATAAATAAAACAAAAAATAAGTACGACACGTTATCGGAATCATTACTCATGCATTTTTTATCATTTTAACCTTCTGTCATCCCACGCAAGCAACACGATACCTGCTAGATATCCAATACATTATCTCCGCTTACTGGTGCCCACACTACCAACAAAGCACTGTACTTTTGTTCACACTTTAATGTTCTTTCTTTCCGGAAAATGTTGTATTCAGGTATTTTAATATTGTTCTTCTTCTTTGTTTGGATTACAGCGTAAATTTATTCATTGTTCTGTACCATTTTTTCAGCAAAATAAAACGTATTTGCCATTACAGAGTGTGAATCAACAGGTTGTTGTAATATTTTTGCCGTGCATGATGACATGTTGGGATTAATCCCTTTTTTAAACTCGCCAGTGTGGCATTGTGACATTGTTCTGACCCATGTCGTATTTTAGAAATAACGTTGTACGTTGACTCGACTGTGAAGGAAAGACAACACTAACATATAAAAAAATATTTGTAATTAAAAAATAAAAATAAATCCCTGTTGTGTCCAATAGCTCGTCGAATTTAATGTTTCAAAGACCCAATCAATCATCTCTGATAACGACTAAAAGGGATCGTAATTAAAATTTAGTCCTATTCAACGGAAGCAATCTTCCCAACAAGCCTTCCATTGACATGCCCGGTGTAACCTTAAGTGACCAGCTGAGGCACGGGGACACCATCAAAGACAGAGTAAAGTTAGCCTCTCAGAAGTTGGGCGTACTGTACCGGGTCCGCAGATACTTTAATAGTACAAATTTTGTACACACCTTGTACAAATCGCAAGTGCGCCCCACTATTGAATTTGGCAGCCACCTCTGATTCAAACCCCTAAATACCTGAAAAAAACCCTTTGCCTCTGTGCAGAAACGGGCGGTCCGTTTGATATATTCTCCTATCTTAACAAACGGATTGCAATCTTTGGAGCACATCACGTCAGCACGGTGGGAATGCTGTCCACGTTCTACCGGTATTTCGATGAAAGATACTCCGAGGAACTTGCGTCATTGATCCCTTTGGTACCGGTGCATAGTCGGGAAACTCGCCAAACACGCGCCCAACATTTGTACACGGTTGACATTCGATACATGGTCAGACAGGTCTTAAAACAGTTCAGGATACCTACAGGATAACGGGTCGCTTCTACGACTCGTTCATTTGTTCAGCAGCTCGGCTGTGGAACGATTTGACCAGTCGGTAGCTGAGTGGACAAACGCGTCGGATTCCCACCCGGGCGTCGTGTGTTCAATTCCTCTGCTGGCCTCCATCATTGCATAAGCAACATCTTCCGCTTCTTATTATGGCAATAGGAGTTTTTAAAATATTGTTAAATATTTAAAAAAAAAAAAAATTCGCGCCTGTGTTTTCTCCCTCCTACAACATGGGCCTCTTCAAGACACATTCACTCCTTCCTTTCCTCAAAAAGACCCTCCACACAGCATCCCCAACGACGACTGCGCCGAGGCCCTGAAGGAAATAATTCCCCTCAAGGGCCTCCTGTGTGGAGTTAATATAAAAAAGGTTTTTTCTCTATAATTATAAAATTCTCCTTTGATTTTGGAACAGCCGCCTTGTGTCCAGATGTGAGCTTTTGCGACTTTCTTCAGGTCGTCGCCCGTCTCATTAGCGGGTGACCTCTGCATTTGTCGCCAAACAGTCAACTGAAGAAAATCCCCAGAGTAGAAAATATGTGTGAATTAGGGTGAGGGGATTACAACACAACGGCGTATGTGCCACCAGCAAGCAATTGGTCGAAGCATGTATCCAATAGTATAGCGACTAGCCGTCTAGCGGCTCATTAGTAAAGTGAACGTCTTTACTCTTCGTTAGTGAAATGCCCTGTTAGACATTATTTGTTTTCAACTAAATTCGTGAAACTTTCGATCTTATTTTTCATCCCGAATGTGTGATCAAAATTACAACCAAGAATTGATTAAATAAAAATATTATGTTTTTAGTGACAGCTGTTTCGGCGTTTAAAGCCATTACCAAACTACGATAAAGCCACTTTGATGACCTCCGTGGTCGAGTGGTAAGACGCTCGACTTCAAATCCAGAGGTCTCGAATTCAAACACGACGTGCAATAATGAATTTTATATAATTAATATGTGTCATGAGTCATGACACATGTAATTAATATAAAGTATATTTGCGGCACGTTCCAGAGTTGTAGATACTATAAGTAGACCACCATTCAAAATCGAAACGTTGCTTGAAATGGTTTTAGTCGTGTTTAGTGACCTGATCTTAATAGCCAGTTACTTCCTAATCTTACTTTTCCCACCCTTTTGGAGATGCCATAATTTTACCGGCTCTAGACAGTTTAAAAAAAAACATGGAAACGACCAATTTCTATGATTTTATTTCACTGTTTAATTACTAATTTCGGTAAATAACGTTATCTTGAAATATCTATTCTCCGACCTACTTAACTTAAAATTTTGTTTTCCCCTATTTAATGATTACAAACTATTTCTTGACTAAAAGCAGGTTTTTCTTAATTATTGTTCTATAATATAATTTGCCATTAGTTTTTTCCCCCGTTTATGAAAATGAATAGTGTGAATGAAATAAATTAATTTAAACTTCAGCTTTGTAATAAAGTTAGAATTGTTTACATTACAGTAGGTATTAATGGAGTTTGATTGATCATAATTGGTTCATTCAAACGCTGTTCGGATGAAGCACATTACATCTAATGCCATAATTATTTCGTCAAAATATTTAAATGTTTTTGAATGTTGGAGAGTTGAAATATTCCGTCAGCCATTATCTTTTAACGCGAAGGTATTTACGGAATCAGTTAATTTGTTGGATTTACTTCAGTTTTATGTCTTTCCTTACTTTGGTTTGTGTCTCCAAATAGGAAGCCGAGTTTGATATTACATCCACCCACTCTCTCCGATAATAAACAGTACAAAATTACTGTACAGTTATTCATTTTAAAAGGAACTTTGTTCGCTTTTCGTATGAAAATGTAATGATTATTGTTTCATTTATTTTACCGGATTCAGTGAAAACTATGAAATCACCATTTAAAGATGTCGAGAGTCCGCAGGAAATGGGGGAGGAGATAGACAGGGGTAGGGGAAGGTTGGTTTGTTGACCTGCCAGCCACCTATAGCCATTTCAAGCAACATTTTGATTCTGAATTGTTTTCTCTCGCGAGGTTGACACTAAAAGATATTCCATTCTGGAACGATGTGAAAATATTTAACATTTTAATTTAAAAAAACCCATATAAATAATAATTTGTATGCCCATCGCAAAGAATCTTACCTCTCTGCTACAGAGATCGTCTACGATAAAGCCATAAAATGGTTGTCTGTATCGTGTTTGACCCCTTGCAAATACCACCACCTTAGCAATAAATGGCTTAGCGAATAATAATAATAACAGTGATTTTATAAAACGCCGTTTCGTGATAGTTCACCTCAAGTGCGCTTCACACTAAATTACCTAACCTAATATAAAAACCAGAAAATAAAGTATGACAGATACGTATGCAAATTAAAACTATCCAAAATCACGATCGTTATCATAAATCACAAAAAAATACAAACTCCTCAGAGTCTAAAATACCAAGAATTATTTCAATCCAACAGTCCCGCGATGATTCAGATCACAAATATAATAATAGTGAATTTACATAGCACAGTTTTGTGATAGTTCTTCATACTACTTGCGCGCTTCATACTACATGACCTAACCCTATATAATAATGAGAAAATAATATTGATGGATATAAATGCAAACTAATACCATCATGCTCGTTAACATAAATCATGAAAAAAAAAGTTCTGATATGGGTATAACAGTGCATATTTACATCAACAAATAAATAAATAAAAAAATAGTGGAAGCTAAGGGTGTAAAAACTCTAGATGAAAAGTATGTATAAATATGAACAAATTTGCTAAAACAAAGAAAAGAAAATAATAATGAAGACAGTTAACGTGTTGGTACTTAAAAACATTAATATTAAATTATTATAAGGGAACGACTCAATATGCAACAGTGTGAATATACAAATAACAAAACAGGAAGAAAATATTTTATGACAAAAGGCATATGGTTTTTAGTAGACAGTAAAGGATATTGAGTAACAAGGATACAAGTAAGGAGAAAACCGAAACTAAGCAAATCAAGGACGTTTAAAAGAAACATGGCTTTAAATTTAGCTTAACCACCAACCCTGATGGCTAATGACAGGCTAAGCCACGTATCTCATTGTTCTCGATAAGCCACCGACTCTCGACTCTACCAGCATTCAACATCCAACATCCCGGAAGCGACACCACTCATCGTGTGCCTAATTATTGTCAGCAACAACAGTTGTCATGTTATTATCATTGTTGTAATTGTATCTCGTCTCCGTGCCGGTAATGACGAGACTATGATTTATTCAATCCATTATATAGTCACAGCGCTAAACGCAGCATTTAACTGCCTACTGGAATCATTAGAATATTATTTGTAAACCGTTTTGATACTAAATGAGTAAAAGCAAAGAAACAATATCAACAATATCAATGTAAATATGAAACAGAAACAGCCAGAAACTAAAAATAATAAATAAACTCGAACTCGGAACCTCTACTCTATCCGAGAGTAGCGTCTCTACCAATTGAGCTACCGATACCGTATTAGAAACCGGAATTTTAACCAATCTCATTACAATCTTGTAAATTATTATTAGTTTTTTCCAAGCATAAAGCTTTAAAGTTAATTTTAATTTAAAAATAAAGAAGATTGATCAGATATATTTTGATGTAAGTCACCTGTGTGAGGAGAGGAAGGTTGGGGAAAGTACCTGGCTATTCATATTTGATCACCAAACACGGTTAAAGTCATTTCACGCAACGTTTCGATTCCGAGTGGTGGTCTTTCACTTTGGTCTCGTCTTTAACCACTCGACCACGAAGGCCGTCATGACCGCTTGATTCCGTAATAATAGTAAATTTTCAAAATTACTACCAATTATTAGCAGTTACTACCCAGTTTCGCACGGCTTTTAAACCTCTCATTGAACCATTTCAAAGCATGGAACAAGCGATACGAAACTTCTTGTCTTATTTTTAACAGTTAAATAGCTGTTTCATATCTCTATAGCTCACCGTGTAAATGACTGCGTACTGGCTTAGGAATTCCTGCTCAATCTTCGAGAATGGTTGCTGCTTCAGAAACAAACAAACTGATACTCTGGTTTGGAGTTAAGATTATTAACTAATTAATTTAATTATTATTGACTGACTACAGAGCTCACCGGTCGTGAGATTTAGTAAGGCATGCGAGCAGATTATCGCTTATATTATTGTTTCTTTATTATCAATAATAAAGCAATGGTTTTACAGTTATTAGTTATAATTCCGATATTTTATTCTGCAGAATATAAAGTGTAGGGGGTTTATCGTATTCCGAAAATTTCCTCCACGAAATCAATTTTCCCTTCGCAGAATATAACCACTCGGCATTCAACGATCCCAAAAGTTTTCACTTTAATTGTCTGCGGTCGGTTGAACTGACTCCCAGAACACAGGTTGTCTTAAATAGACGAAAAGTATTATAGTCTCCACTGAACAGATAATCTCTAGAAGTGTGATCTATACCAATCTAAAAGAAAACTAGTACCGCCAGTTTGCATCAGACCTTTCAATTTAAGTATTTAACGTTTATTTTTTTAAGTTTGTATCCTCATCTTTGTTACATCTACTCTATGTTACAAATACGAGGGAATTATTTAACGACGTGAAAGAGTTTCCGTCCCACACCTTTGTAACATCTACTCTTATGTATAAAATAGGAGGAAATTATTTTACAACATGAAACTTATGCGTTGTTTTTATCGATATGATTGAGTGTAGAGATAACTAGCGCATAAGTCATATTATGATGTCATAGATTTGCATAGATTATCGGACGAAGGAGATCGTTTTATGCTAATTCCAGTCTCAGACCAAACTACGAAGAACAGTTTTTTTACGCATGACTCATACATGGCAATGAACTCTGCACAAGGCATTGTCAACATTCACGTGTGTGACCCAATGCCATTACAAACTTATAGACACCTTGTAGAGCTCTCAAAGTGACAAGCAAAAGATACGGTAGTTGCCGTACTTTAAAATTAGCGGATTTAGTTTTAAATTGTCACGCGTCGCTTGAGGTCGTACACTATTTCTAAATAAATTGCATAAATAAGTGCCAAAATGCCTCGTGTGTGACGAGAAAGTGTTTCCATTATACTGCAGACACTAGTAAAAGCCAATAAATAACATTTTACTTATTATTTTAAATGCTTCGATTATTTCCACTGTTTCCCAAAGATTTAAGAATCATTAGAGAGAATGAGATGGTGAACGTAGCAACACATAAGTATAAGAAGGACAACCCACTGGCAGTAGGTCGTCTTATACTGCGTTCACTATTCGTTGTTGCAGAATGTACTATGGTCTAATATATATTTCGTCCATACACACATATTCTTTGAATGTCTACATCTTTTTATATTGTTTTTGGTGTCACCTGGGCTTCCGATTATTAGTACGATATCTGGAAATCCGCTGTCCGGTTTAGCGCTGGATATAATTTAGCAATCTCTATTATTTCATGAATTAAACGTCGCTATTTTATATCACACTGCTGTAGGTTTGTCTCGCAACTATTATTACGCGTGGCTTTATTGGAAACCTCGCCCATGCAATCAAAATAAATCATGATCAAGATAAAGATTTTTCTAAATGGCCTCTGAACTGTTTCCCTGATTCTGAACTATTTTTTGCAACCATTGATGGAATGCAGGTAACTCAATTAATGAAGGACTGAACGTTGTTGGCGCAAATAAAAATGTGAAGAAGCGAAGCTAGCAGTCCACAATGGAGTGCTTATACTTAATTGATGTATTTCTGAAGGGTATGTGCGGTAAAACCGCGCATGACCGTGTTAATCTTGGCAGTGTAAATTATATGTAATACCAACTTTTATATTTCCTTTTTTTTTAACAAATATTTTAACATTTTCACTAATGACAACACTTGATAAAATCTCTTATTTTTCGTCCTGTTAATTGCTGACACCTGTGGTCAGTTAATCATAATTGTAGCTTATTATTTTAACTGTATCCTTATCTTATTCTTACCTTCCCAAGATAAGGGATAAACATATGGATATCCGGAAAGAATGCAAGGCTGATGTAAGCATAAGATTAAGTAATGAAGGATTATTACTGGAACGCTTACATGGTTTGGGCATGTAGAGCGGATGAACGAAGAAAGTAATTTGAGAAGAATTTATGACGCGAAAGTGAATGGTAGAGGAAGTCGGGGACGCCCGAGGAAATCATGGCACGATCAAGTGAATCAAATACTTAAGTCGGGCCATGTCAAGCGTCAGAATAACAGAAGAGCATGTGGGATACGGTGTATAGATGTGAATGAAGCAGGGAGTGTGCTAAGACGAGAGTTGTATGGCGGTCTATCTCCTCTGCCTACCCCTGCGGAGAAACGGTGTGACGGTTAGTTAACAGTTAGATGTAAGCCTGAGAACAATCCGGGTTTTCCCTCTTTTTGCAGTGGGTAAATCCAAAATACTTGTGATAAGTTCTGAATTTCAATATTTTGGAGAACCAGCGTTCATTTGTGTCCTTCTGGGAATACGCTTGGCATTTTGGAAATCCCGCCCGTGGTTTGCGAACGGTTCACACATTGGCCGTTGGGATTGGTATTCAGTCCATCCGATTCGTACGTGTGGACTGTGTGGAGTGACAATATCGGCATGGGACATGTTCGCACACAACATCTCGCTACTTTGGTTGGCTTGTATGGGCTTGTACTACAATCTGTCCATGTATTTAGGCGAAGGGACGTTGTTACGATACGCTCGATGCCATACTAGCTTTCGGGAAATTGGCAAACGCAAGTAACTCTGCCGAAAATGGCTGCGGAATTAACATATAATTGCTCCTTTGCCGTTCGTTACGCACTCGGGCTATCAACTACGAGCTGCAAGCTGTTTGCCCACGTGACGCAATTCCACCGCGTCATGTAGAGATTATACAACAGCAAGTTTTCGAACTGCACATATTACAGACATTTTTACTGAAAATTTATCCATCATCTCAGAGTAAACAAGGTCTTGGAGTAACTATACGAGTATATGGAGAGAGAGCTAATTCTTTTTTACCTAATCTATACAAATTTGTGATAAATCACGTTCTCCGATTTTTTACGTCGTACATCATGAGAAAGAAAGAGACAACAAAATTTCACAAATTATCACACCGCTTTAAAGTATTGTTAGAATGTTCTTCGTGTCCCGCGTCTCCGTTGACTCCGCCCCCACGTTTTGATACGCGAAATAAATTAACATAACTCAACGGTTTATTACGTTACATGCTAAATTTTTGTTTATAACAATACTGTGAAAAAGTGGTTATACGAATAAACAAAAACATAATAATAATATTTTTTTATTAAATTTCTTATGCATGACAAACTTTTTAAATTTAATGCATATAAGAAATAAAATAAAAAAATTACAAATTATAGTACCATTATGATACACAAGAAAAATAAATTTTCAGGCAGTGGTGATGATCAGGTCAATGAGGAGAAACTCTTTCAAGAATCAATAGGATTTCACTTCTGAATCTCTCCTCACTGACATGAAATAAGTCGATATCGGAAGAGATTTTGTTCAGGAGCAAAATACTTCTCCCCACCGGCAGAACCATTGGCAGGTTGGTCCTACAGGCAGGAAGATAGAATAATCTATGAAGACGCTGTCTTAGATAGTCATCAGGAACATAGAGACTTACGCGCTCCAAAATAGCAGGGTTTACAATATAGCTCCGCAGCAGTCTGAAGAAGTGAGTGGCGGCATACCCCTCTCTCCTGAGCTGTAAGGAGTGAAGTCCGAGCGTGCCCAGGAGAAAGTTCGTTGGGTAGAGCCACGGGTAGTGGCCGTACTCCCTCATGTGAAGAAGGCTATCGATGTCCTTTCAAATAAGAAGATCTTATTCAAACGTCGGTGAATTGTGTCGGTAGTCCGAAAAACTGCGTAACGTGTGCATGTACATGTGTGAGCGACATACGCAACCAACCAGCTACCGCAGCGATTGCTACTGACCCACTCGTACGCTGCCCGCCGCCGCCCCCGCCTCCCCGCCGCCTTCCCCGGCCACCGCCGTAACGCTCCCGCTGCCGCTCGCCATTGCCGGGTCGGCTCGGCCGGCTGCCTCACTCGCCGTTGCGGCCGCACCGCGCGACATTAAGCCCGCTAAGCCGACTCCCGCCCTCGAAGCCGCTACAGCGTCATATACTGGTGGTAGAATGATCCGCTCGCAGGCTGCTTAAAGCTCTCTTCAAGGAAAAATCACCAGTGGCTCACCAGAAGAGGGATGAGCCCCTGCCAAGGCCGCTGCTTCATCGTCTATTTCTACCGCCTCTACTTGCGCCGCTTCTATTCCATCCAATAGTGATCCACTGCCCTCGTCTGATAGAACTATTATAGATGTACCGCTTTCAGATCAAACTTCGGGAAGTCAACCTTGGACCGTAATCAACCGGAAAAGGCGTCCCATCGCAGTACGAGGAAGTCAAGGGAATCGTGAAGATTTGAAATACTTTCACCTCTATCCCTTGCACCCCGATACCTCGCTTGACGACATGATGATATATGTAAAAAATATTTCATCTGTGAGCACCTCCTCATTCAAGGTGTCAAAAATCAAAACGAAGGGGGAATATGCTTCATTTAAAATCGGTATTCCTGGATCTGCAGAAGCAGACTTATTGCAATCGAAACATTGGCCGAAACACTCATTTTTGAAAGAATGGGTTAATAAAGTTGTAACTCCACGACTTCCGATTGTTAAACACAGTTGACAAAGTACCAGTTTACATTTCTTTTACCAAAAGGTTAGAGGATTAAAAACTAAATGTTCATTATTTTAAACAATTTTGATGTAATAGGACTCACAGAGACTTGGCTAAACTCTAATGTGTTTAACTCAGAGTTATTCGACGGCAATAACCACGTATTCAGGAAAGACAAAGATGATGGTAGTGGCCGCAGAAAAGGCGGTGGCTGTCTTTTGGCTATCAAAACCAAGTTTAAGGCTGAACACATCCCCGTTCTAGATGCTGGTATCGAAGACTTGTGGGTAAAAATTACCGTAGAACTCTCGGTTACATTTACATGTATTGTCTATTTTCCTCCAGCATAATTTCTGGAAAGATTTCAACTTTTTTTTGACAAATAACACGAAAAGGTAGATCTTATCGGAGGTAAGAACGTGAATATTTTGGGAGATTTCAACATTCATTCCGCGAATAATAGCAAAGATGTCGAGCTTGACTTAATTTTTTTATGCGAAGTATTTGGGCTCTCCCAGAATAATTTAGTTCCTAACTCTGAATCAAGGATATTGGACCTTATTTTGTGTAATATTGAGTTAAATATCATACACAGCAATTTCTCCCTCGTTTATGAGGACGAATATCACCCTGCATTAGAGTTCCGGTATTCTTGTAAAAAGCCTTCGAAGGCTACCAAAGTTCCTAAAATTATCGGTGACACTTTGCGTGGGTGGATCTTTGATAGAGGTGATTTTGACAAAATCTACCTTATGATGAGCCAATTGGACTGGCAAGAGCTTTGTAACTTCGACACCGTCAATGAGGCGCTACACCATTTTTATGTATGTATATGTAATGTTTTTGATGCTTGCTTCCTCAGGAAACCTCCCAGTAGAGGTGGACCTAGATATCCGAAGTGGTTCTCTAGGGATACCATCGCGAATATTGAAGTAAAACATGCTCACCATAAGAAATGGATACCTTCTGGCGATCGATGTGAGTATGAAATGTTCAGTAAACTCAGAACAGTCGTTAGGCGTAATGTTCATGTGGCATTTCGAACGTATGTCAATTCTATAGAGCGCGATATCAGGCATGATCCTAAGTCATTTTGGAACTACGTCAAATCACTTCGCAAGGATGGTGGTATAACGGACATCATGATGCATGGTGATCGGGAAGTTAGAGGAGCGGACGAAGCCAATGTATTTGCGACCCATTTCCAATCCGTATATAGTAATTCTGCTGCCAAGTTCAATGTGGAGGGAGCCCAAAACATTGATGTAAGTCATATAGATGAATCAGATGTAGAATCTTCCATTAGTAAATTGAAACAAACACATTCACTTGGTCCAGACTTTATACCAGTATGTTTTTCTAAAAGGGTGTGCTGAATTTTTAAAGCTGCCACTGACCTTCATATTCAATCTCTCTCTAGAAACTGGTATATTTCCTGATTCCTGGAAAGTGTCAAAAAATTGTCCTATTTTTAAAAGCGGGTCGAAGACATCTGTGGAAAATTTCAGACCGATAGCGATACTATCTGCCTCGGCAAAGCTTTTTGAATCAATACTCCATAAATACATGCTGTCTCAAGTAGAGCCGTTCTTAATATCGGAACAGCATGGGTTTAGGAAAGGTAGATCAATCGAAACAAATCTACTAGTACTCAATGATTATGTTTCCAAATCTTTAGATAAAGGCTTTCAAGTAGATTGCTCATACAGTGACTTTTCTAAAGCCTTTTATACCGTTAACCATGACATCTTATTGAACAAGTTGTCAACAATAGGGTTTTCTTTACGACTCCTCATATTCTTTTCCAACTATTTCACACAGAGAAAGCAATTTGTGTCACACGGAAAATACACGTCGAAAATATTCTATGTGCTCTCTGGAGTACCTCAGGGTTCTAATTTAGGACCGCTCTTCTTCTTTATATTTATAAATGATATTTCAGAAGTTATTCTGCATTCAAGGTCTCCAATTTTCGCGGATGACCAAAAAATATTCATTGAAATACAAACTTTAGAAAACTGCAATCGACTCCAGTCAGAAATTAATAGAATTGTTGACTGGAGTAAAAGAAATCGGATTGAGTTCAATATTTCTAAAGGTTTCATTTTGTATTTCACAAAGGCGTATCATATTTGGTTTTACCGGTTTACTATGAACGACCGAAGTTTAAAACGTGTTTCCACTATGAAGGATCTTGGGATCATATTTGATAGTAGGCTAACATTTCATGCTCATATCGAAATGACCTGTGGCACTTCATTGAAAATGTTGGGTTTCGTTATACGCACTGCGAAAAACTTGAGAGACAACCGGGTTCTCACAATATTATTTAATTCCTTGGTAAGAAGCAGGCTGGATGGTGGATCAGTGATTTGTAGTCCGCACGAGGAGAAGTACTCCCTCATGTTGGAAAGGGTTCAGAAGAAGTTTCTGAGATTTCTCTACTTGAGGGAGTACGGTTACTACCCGTGGCTCTATCCGACTAAATTTCTCTTGGGTATGCTGGGAACAAACCATCTACGGGTCAAGAGGGATGTGTACATTGTCACCCATTTCTTCAAATTGATATGTTCCCGATGGTTATCGCCGTCATCGACAACATAGATTGTTTTATCTCCCGGCCTGCAGGACTAACTTGCCAATGGTCATGCCGGTGGGGAGGGCACTCTTGCTGTTGAATCGAATCGCTTCGGATATCGACATTTTTTGCATCAGCGAAACTGTATTTAAACAGCAAGTTTTATTGCTGCTTGCTTAACTTGTATTTACCATATATCTATTCTGTTTAATTATTAAATTTTGTTTTATATTGTATATTATATGCAGTGTACTCTGTTTTTTTGTTTACTTCATATATATTTTTTTGTACATATCTTTAATAACGCATTAAAATTTTATTTTGTAATGTTATTAAAATGAATAAAGAAATTGAAATTGAAATTGAAATTGAAATTAAATGCTCTGGTAAAAGAAAGGACTACACATTTCGAGATATTGAAATGAAGCTGGTTTTGTCGACTCCATTCAGAAATGTTATCGACGTCAGCTTGAAGAAGCAGGCAATCCTTAATACTTCTTATTTGTAGAAATATTTTAAGGTCATCTGCAAAAAGGAGAAAGCGAGAAAAACGGATGACATCGGCAATATCAGTAATAAAAATAGAAAAGAGAAGTGGACCTAAGTTTGACCCTTGGGGAACACCAGAAAGAACAGAAAACTCAGCGGATTGAAAGATTCCGTGTGTGACAAATTGCTTTTTGTTTTCGAGGTAACTTCTGAAAAATTGAAGCATATGAAAGGAGAAACCCATTTGGGCAAGTTTGGCGAGCAAGATATCATGATTCACGGTATCGAAAGCTTTGGAAAAATTGGTTTCAGTGGATCTTCCTCTTCTGAAACCATGCTGTTCAGGTATAATGTACGCGTCAATTTGAGGCAAAATAAATTTATAAATTAATTTTTCAAATAATTTAGCAGGAGCGGATAGTATGGCAACTGGTCTATAATTTTCAATAGATTTTTTGGAGCTATTCTTAAAAATAGGGCAAATTTTGGAAACTTTCCATAATTCTGGAAAAGTGGAAGTACTAACAGCTAAGTTAAAAAAAAACATAATGGTTTTTTAAGAAACTCAGCGCACCCTTTAATAAAAAATACGGGAACAAAATCTGGGCCGATAGAGTGTGAGTTCTTCAAATATCTAATGGCACTCGTAACGTCAGATTCGGTAAATATACCTAGATCGACGTTTGAAGCTCCTCTGGTATTAAATGTGACCGCATTATTAATATCTAGAAGGGGAGGGTCTTTACTGTAGACCGATTGAAAATGATCAGCAAATGCGTTTGCCACACCCGAGCCATGAAATTCTTGATCACGTTTCATCATGGTATCTTCAAGACCACCATCCTTCCGAAGAGATTTTATGTAGTGCCAGAACATCTTGGGATCGTGCACGATGTTACCTTCGATTGCAGACACATAGGCTCGATAGGCCTCACGAACCTTGCGCCTAACCAATGCCCGGTGAGAACTAAACAGATCGTATGCACTCTGAAGGACTTCAGCCTTCCAACGCTTATGATGGGCGTGCTTGATCTGTATGTTCGAGATGACTTCTCTCGAAAACCACTTCGGATACTTGCGACCGCCACCGCCTGCGAGTTTTTGGGGAAAGCATGAATTAAATACATCATAAATACAATTGTAAAAATATTGCGCCGCCTCGTTTACTGTAGTTGAAGTAAAAAGGTTTTGCCAGTCTATCCGGCTCATCGAATCGTACAAGCTGAAGACATTCCCATGTCGACATGTGCTATGAATGGATGTATAAATACCCTAGCTCTAGTCCTAGCCACCCCCAGGTCTAGCCGAGTCCGGCCAAACTCATCAAAACTGACTACAGCAGCGCTCTCTCTTGTATATTATTGCTCTGAGGTGCCGCCCTATCCTCTTATGTCATATTCAGTATTATGCCGAATACAAGTTTTCGACCGGTATTTAAACCTCCGGCCCAGCCACCGCTGGACCTTGGTACCGTGTGTAAAAACCCGTTGTACCCGACATAACAGGGCACACAAATAAACTGTACGCGAGACGACTGAGGTTGACTGCTGGGTTCTGCTTGGGGCAGGCGATGGTCAAAGAAAGGCAGGAGTCAAGTTGAAGTCGATGTCGAGAGCGAAGTGAAGTCAAGGTGGGTGATGCTGGCGGAGGATTCTGGTGATCTGCCTTTTCTCCTATTTTTGCGCAATATTTCAATTGCTTAGGAGCGCGCGGCCGGGGTTAGAGAGTTTTGTATGGAATAATTTTGCTCCCTCTTTCCCTCTCTCCCCGGCCGGCTAACAGTTTTGTGGGATGGTTTTAATTAACCCATCTCCTTCTCCTTATCACCCGCTACCCCCTTGACCTCAATTCACCTCTCCATATTTTTATTAGAATCAGAAATTAAAATGCAAGGTACAAACACATTATTTTTGCTTACTTTTGTGAGCTTAATTGCGAATTACATGGTTATACTTAAATCTAGACATTCTCAATTATAATAACGGCCGCAAGTACCTGTAATCGCGCATCCAGCTGGCGTACATTCTGATTCCAGCCTGTTGTCCCCGGGTCGAGCGCTGATTGGTCGCAAGTGTCCGTGATCGCGCTTCCAGCTGGCGTACACTGGCATTTTTCTGGCCCCGCCGGCACATTCATGACGTCATAATGACGCAATAAGCCGGTGAGGGAGAAAAATGTCTGGCCTCAAGGGAATTAATTTTACAAGAATCTTATCCTAGATTATTTTACTAAGCGCGGCTCGTACGTCAGACACACCCGTTTTCAATGAGTTCTCCTGAGAGCTCATATTTTTCGCCAGCATTTTTGCAGCATAAAACTAAAAAAATCCAGCATCAGCTCTCCCTGAGGTCCTTCGCTTCATATAAACTACTACTTTTCACCAATTTTATGAAACGTACAAGAAATTATATAATTTTTACAAACAGAGTCCCTTAGACAACAGGTGGGGACAATATTTCTTGTAGCTACTTAAAACTAACAATTAGACATTTTATAAATATATTTACATGTAGTCGAGAGTCCAGCCGTCAAATCTGTATATTTTTATTAGTGATATCAACGGTGAACTTCCGCTATTCTAATTAAAATTTAGGTACCTATACCTATTGGTAAATATTACATAATATTTTTTCTCGGAATGATCTTTGTTGCGCTTGTGCGCTGATTGGCTAGAGGCCCGGTCCAGTAACTGAGCGGCCCCAGCTTCTGTGCGCCGGGGAGGGGATACAACGTAAATACGGCGGTCCGTTCCGTTCTCCGTCTCAGACGGCCCCCAGCTAGACATAATACGCTAGCTCTCGACCGAGCGTGTATAGAGCTTATCTACATTGAGCAGTGTGGGCTCAGTTCTCGGGCTACATTAAGCCCGGGAACAAAATATGAAATTTTCTTATATAATTTACAAGTTTAATTCTAAATATTCTATATGCTAATTCTATTTTTTAATCGTCCTTCTGGGAATGATCATACATGTCCGATACAAATCAGGTGCTTTCATTATGAGCACAAAGTTACTTAATAACACTTAATAACACCAATAACTTAAGAACACATTACCAAAATATGAACAAATACTAGAAGTTATAATCAAAGAACAAATTTTTCACTACTTAGATAAACACAATATTTTATCCCAAGAACAATCTGGATTCAGATCCAATAACTCTTGTGAAACAGCATTAAACGTGGTTGTTGAAGAATGGAAGGAAGGTATAAATGATAATAAATTTATCTTAGCGATATTTTTGGATTTTCAAAGGGCATTTGATACCATAGATAGAGAAATACTGATGGTAAAACTAAAAGAAATTGGTTTCTCGGATGTAGTTTTAAAATTAATACAAGAATATATGAATGAACGATAACAAGTTACAAAAATAAATAGTCAATTTTCAAAACCATTGCAAAATAATTTAGGAGTACCGCAGGGATCAGTCCTCGGACCTTTGTTGTTCATTATTTATATTAACGATATGGTAAAAATATTTTCAAAGTGCAATGTACGACCATTTGCTGATGATACACTCATATACATAATTGGAGATAATTACGAAGAGTTAATAAATATTTTGAATAATTAACTAGATAATGTATCAAGATGGCTTAAAATGAATAAACTTAAACTGAATACAAAAAAGACATAATGTAGGAGAATTGGAGCAACATTAAAATTGATGGTGACATTATTGAAAATGTAAGTGAAATGAAATACTTAGGAGAGTTATATTAGATGCAAAGATAACCTTTAACAAGCATGCTGAGTATATACAAAAGAAAATTGGGAAGAAGATCTCTTTTTTGGGAAGAATTCGTCAAAAAATTTGCAGAAAAACCGCAATTATAATATACAACTCCATTATTGCTCCACATTTTTACTACTGTTCAACGATTCTTTTCTTGTGTAACAACAAATAACAAAACAGGTTTCAAATTCTCCAAAATAGAGCAATGAGAATTATACTTAGGCGAAATAGATACTCAAAAGTAACTAAAATGTCAGAGGAACTAAATTGGTTGACAGTAAAACAGATGCTAACATTAAACACATTGATATTTATACATAAAATGAAGAACAACTTGTTACCAAAATATTTTTCTGACAAAATTATCTACAATGTTGATATTCACAAATATAATACAAGGGCATGCAAATAAATTAGTCTACCAGAAAAAAATAAAGCAAACACACAAAATAGCTTACTATATAAAGGGATGAAATCTTATAATGCTCTGCCGGAAACCATAAAAATTATGCCTATCAATAAATTCAAAATAGCCTGTAAAAATTATTTAAAATGCACATAAATCAAAATAATAAGTAGTGTATAAGTTAAAATATTAAGTTAAAAAATGAAATAATTAGCTACTTGTAAACTTAAATGTACAAAGTAACTAATATAAAATAAATAAAACAAAAAATAAAACAAAAAACAAAGTTTCACATTGTTCTAAGAAATGTAATTTTCGTAAGTTTTCATTGTAAAATTGCTTAATAATGTATTTTATAAAATGGCTCTCAGGCTCAGATCTCCGAAGTTCTCACTTGTAGCGGTGTGAAGATGATGAACGCGCCATTTTAGGATGTTTAGGTATTAATCGCCTTTTCACAGAAGACATCCCATTATTCCTGGCGCGCTCCCACCCTCCCAGGAACCTCCCTTTGTATGGGCAGGAAAACCCGCTTTCAAAGGAACAACGAACTTGGAAACCGCAACCCAAACATCCGTTTATCCGCCCCAGTTCAAAGTTCAAAGATACCCACTTAGGCAGTTATTTCATTTTGGAACTTGGGATTTTGGATTTGAATAATCGAGAGACTTAATCTGTTTAAGTTTGAGGTTGGCGACACGCAGTGCGCAATGAAATGGTGATTTAATCATCAACATTTCATGTGATTTTGAGATGAGATGTGAGACATTCGTAGCGCTCTTTGTCTTCTAGAATTAAACATTTCAAAAATACACACTTTTATGCTTTCTAATACAAGTGACACTACTAATGATTTATCTGTTAATTCTCTACAGGTAGTGGTTAGGGAAATGTCTAAGGTTTCCAGTGAATGCAATTCTTAAACAATAATAATTATTTATGAAATGCATACTGTCATTTTAGCATGTTTTTCATCAAATTTAAAAGATTACAGTTAAAAATTATGTTCACTGGAAACCTTAGACATTTTCCTTACTACCCGTATAGAATTAACTGATAAATTACTCGTCGTATTGCTTGTTTTAAAATACTACAAAGCGCCACTTTTGAGTGCTCAATATGGCAAGAGGGATTTTTCAGTTTTTTGCGCATTTTAAAAGTCGCCTGTATCCACAACAGCACCTCAAAAAAAAATTACTAAAAAGCAGATTAGATTTTTCTATGTTTTATACCACCAAGTATATAATAAATAAAAATAATAAAATATTTTCTTACTTTATAACTCTTTATAATATATTGTGGTCAAATCCAAATATTAAAAAAAAAACATTAAAATAACAGTAAAGTAAAAAACTAAAAACATAAATATTTTGCAATAGATTATCTCTTAATCTATACTACAAGATTTTTTTTTTTAAATGACTAAATAACGATGAATATTATTTTTTTAAAACACGTAATTCAATGAACTTTGAACAGGTTTTTATATGCTAAAAAACTGTAAAATAAATAAATTTTAAATATTGTTAAATATCACAGTATATGAACTATATAAATCGAAGAAAAAAAAAGTTATTTAATTGGTAATATGCGATTTTTCTAAATACTAAAAACACAAAAGATTGTGTGAAATAATTGAATTCATTACGCAAAATCCTTTCGCCGCATGCGGACGTCTTCCGGACGCTCGGTCCCGTGAAGTAAACTAACCTTTAAATATAATATATTATATACCCTGGAAGGAACGAATTCAGACCGTTGAATTTGTTTTTACAATTTGAAGGAAATGTGTCAAAAGGAATTATCAGAATACGTGCGTGGCAAAGACGCAGACGAACCTATGATTGTACTTCTTATATGTTCACTTCTTCGCTCGCGCTTTTTTACAAATATAAAAATTCTAATAATAATTTAAAAACTTTTCTACGTATTTACGACGTGTGGAATCTGATAAATTAAATTCTCTCTTTTTAAGTCTGCACGTAGTTTTCATTCAGTAAGCTGATATTACGCAAAAAAATCGGCATTTGTTATTCAAAGCTGGCTGTAGTTATTCAGGCAATTAAATAAACCGGTGTTTTTTAGTCGAATATAAAACAGGCATTTCTTTGGTTTGAGATGCACAAGAGGTCTATGCTCCTGAATAACACATGAAACAATGTCAATCGTATTATCACGTGTTCCCGTAAGATCTGGAATGTATTCTCCTAGTAAAAATAATAATTCAAACTATTGATTGAGATTATATTCCATGTTTAGTAAACGTGAAATATAATCTCTTGTCACCAAGGCCCAAATTTGTTAACGCCTTTATTTAGGCTTTATGCATTTAAAATATTTATCAGTACAATCATTATATCTAAATAATTTCCTTTAATAATAAAATAAATGGATAACTTTTATAGCGCCGTTTTCGTGAGAAAATCACCTCGATGGCGCTTTGTGAGTACTTATGAGTGTACGAGTGTGAACTTTTAAAATTCTGAACTGACGTCAATTGTAATTATCAAAAGAATCTTTTCAAATTCAGGCAAGCGAAAAAGGAACTACCTGTAATATATTTTACTGGACGATTATTTTTATTCTATATTTAAAATGTGCGTCCATGGCTTACTTTTGCAGGCCATTTTTATAAGTGGAACTAATGTGTAGGTGGAGTAAAATAATAATATAAAATAACATGTCTTAAATTCCAGATTCGAACGTTTGATTAAATAACTCGCACATTGTTCTGATTGGATCCCCGACACCACCATTTGTGCGCGTCCGGCTAATGTAGAATAAGTCGTTAAATGTAGTTTTTCTGGGTGGTATTTTAAGGTTGATTACTTTTAGTAAGGTAGGACAGTCGATTACGTTATTGCAGATTTTATACAGGGTCATGAAATCAAGGTATATTCACCGGTTATAGAGAGTGGAGACGTTATACTTGGAGAGCATATCTATGTATTCCCGTTTAGGTGCGCTCATTCTGTAATTGAGGTAATGCAGAAATTTCCTTTGGATACTTTCTATTTTATCTTTGTAGATGACGTAAAGTGGAGTCCATATGGGGGCGCAACGTAGGTGGGTTTTAGGCTGATTCGGAAAACAAAGCCTAGTACGCAGCAAGCTTTATTCACAATATTCTTAATGTGCGCATCGAAGTGAAGTTTGGAATCAAAAAGTATGCCTAGATGATCCCTTATACTATAAACGCGCTTGAGTGAGTAGCTTAGAGCAATAATAAACAAGAGGTATAGCTGTAGATCGATCTGTAGTCAGTTTTTACTAGCTTTTACCTTGAAGTAACTGACTCGGTTGGAAAAGGGCGTGGCTAAGACTGGGGCTACGGTATTTGTATATCCATTCACAGCACATGTCGACATAATGTTTTTGTTTATTCGTATAGCCACTTTTTCACAGTATTTTCATCAATAAAAATATAGCATATAAGCAAATAAACCGTTTAGTTGTGTCAAGTTTAGGGCCATAATAAAAAATGTGGGCGGAGTCCCGCGGTTGCCCAGTAGATCATTGCGTCACTACGTAAAAGCGGTGAATTAAATTTGTTGTCTCTTTCTCTCTTATGGTGTACGATGTAAAAACCCGGAGAAAGTGTTTTTTCGCAAGTTTGTGTAGGTTGGGTAAAAATAATTAGCTATCCCTCAATATATTGTTACTTCAAGGTGAGTAGTTACCAATGTAATAATTGTGTATTATAGCGTTGTGATTTTTAATGAAAATTATTTGATTACATTTGTTGAAGCTTAAATACATTTTATTCTCAATACAAAACGCTACAAAAGTTACTAAATCTCTTTGAATGAGAGACAATCAATTAAATTCCTAACAACGGCAAATATTTTTATGTCATCGGCGTAAAAGAGAAACAAACAGTGCGAAAAACATTTAGTAACGCTATTGATAAAAAAAATATATGAAATTTCTCGATTCGTCGTGCTAAAACTGGAATAAACTCATCAATCAAATGATTTATTATTACATAGAAGCGATGTACTGCTTCTTCGGCTGACAAAATTTGCGGTTTCGGATATCCAATCAATACAATTAATAATATCATTGATTTGAGTATAATCAGCTTTCCTGAAATTGCGCCTACGCTCTTTGTTGTTTTTAATTTTCAATTGGATTACGGAGGATATGTCGAATTCTAGGGCTGGGTGATGTCTGTCCTCCGAGAGAAGGGGGTTGTTACTGCGTTTTACATTTGCTTCGCGACTGAATATTGTTCATTGTGGATAGGAATACAATTATATTGGTGTAGGTTCATTAATGACGTTGTTTGAAGCAAAGATTGTGATGCTGCCGTGTTTGAGGGAGCACAACCTTGACTGCAGCCTTCGGAAAATGACCAAGTGAGAGTAGGTAGATTCATATCTCCTAGTACGCAAAACATGTTGTTTGGTCAAAATGAAAATACGGATTCCAGGTTGTTGGAGAAAATATCATAAAAGTTGGCTGGCAAAGCAGGAGGTATATACTCGTATACTGCACAAATGATGAGATTGAGACTTACCGGGATAGTAACGTAGATATGTTCGATTTGGTTGTTTTCCCAGCCGTCGAGGCGGGAAGCTGCGAGCTCTTTACCGCCATTAGCACCCCACCTCCGTCCGTCTGACTGGTAAGAATACGGTCTCCGTCTCGTCGGAACACTGTGTATCGTGAATCTATGAGTTCAGCCTTAATTACACCTGTGAAGTTATTTCACTAGAGTCAGAGTGTGTTTCAACATATTCCACATTAGCGGGAGCGGTACATTTAGTAGAAAATAAGTACGTGAAGTTTGCAAATTATATAGAAAACATTGATTCATTATGAGGGTAAAGAGTGTAAAATATTTAAAAATTGTTAAGTGTGAGATGCCGTGGCGCTCTCGGAGCAGCCTGGCGTGTTTTAGTCTTTCTCGTTATTTTTCGCCAAATAAGTAGGATATTTTACAAATTACTTCTTTAAAATTACACTAAAATTACCGTTGTTGTGTATAGGTTAAGTGAATAAACTCTAAATAATTTTAAAGTGACTAGTTTCGACGTAATTTCGATTTTTAAGAAAATATTTTAATCTTCAAATATCAGTTTTTAAATGCAGTGCCACAGCCCGAGAATGGTCACATGCCATTTGATGACCATTGGCCACATGTTTCGTCCCTTCGACCGCCGGCCCGGTAACCGGCAGGGGGGCGGGGGAGTGCCGATCTCGACTGACTGTTTCCGAACCCGAGCGATGTTTTCAACAAATGTTTTTTTTTTTTTACTGAGAGAGGCGGCCTTTTTGTCAATTCAATACAATCATCATTACAATATTTTTTATTTGTTCGTTAGTTCTTCTTTTTGCCTGCGCATATAACCAGTTAGATATGTCGTGGCGCTTTCGCAGCTGCCTGACGTGTTTTAGTCTTTCTTGTTATTTTTCGCCAAATAAGTAGGATATTTCACAAATCACTTCTTTAAAATTCCTGTACTGTATGACAAATTCAAAAAGTCCATTCTTTTAATTTCGCTCCCATGCCCTAAATCAAAAAAAAAAAGAAAGAAAAAGGAAAAAAAAAATAGTAATAATAATTAAAATAATAATCATAATTTTAAGTTAATAATTGTGTCTATCTGATGGGACCTGCCAGGTAAGTATGTTCCTTTATATTTTCTTATCTAAACTAGGAATTTATATGTAATGATAGAAAGTAAGATCTGTACAGCGCCCTTGAGGTGATTTTTCACAAAAACGGCGCTATACAAATCGTCCAAATATTATTATTATTATTAAGGAACGTGTAGAAAACATGACAGTATTATAAAGTTGTGGAGACACTGTGCAATGGACAAGATATAAACAGATTTAGAGATAAATGAAATAATGTGCAAGGGTACACTATCAAAAGAAAGAAGAAAATTTGGCATCGATAATAGTAGTAACAGGTTTCTAAGAGTCACATGTTTTGCTGATCGTGATGTGGCGTTATTTTATGAAGGTCTCCCCCGCGGTGAATAGTGACCACCCGAGAGAGATCATTTCTCTTCGCCAGGATATTGCCACTCCGAACCCATATGTATGGTATTTATGTACTGGGCGTTAACTATAATTCGAAAAAAACGCCAACGCCGTTATCGTTCGACGATTGTTAACTGTTAAATATAACCGTTGAAAATAATGGCGACGTTGAGTATTTTTTGGTAAACTACCAATATAATACTTTATTTTCTAAATTACATATAAGTACACAAAGCGTCCTTGAGGTGATATTCCCACGAAAACGGCGCTATAAAAGTTATCCGTTTATTATTATTATTAAGTCTAGACATTGAATTATATGCACTAATAATGCAAATGCAATAGTAAAAAAGTAAAATAATATATTGCGTCGTATTGTCTACTAAAACTTAATTTATTTGCTTACTAGGTATTTGCACTTTGGCCATAAAACAAAACATAAACACTAGACAATTACACCATTAATAGTATTCTTCAACTCATAAAAACACATCGAATGCACGCGCGACGAGTAAAAACACGCCAAACTAAACGAGTAGGAGATTGAAACAAAACCAACTAGCAAAAATAATTAAGAACGAGCCTATTGGTTATAGTAAGAATAATCCCTTGTTAAAAATAACACCTCGATGAAAATACATTTGGGAGATATTTCATAACTGTTAAATTTTACTTAGTCATTATTTTATTCGCTAGATGGGAAGCACTACGCATCGGCTGTTTCGGATAGAAAAATCCACAAAGACGTCTAGTAAAAAGATATATAACCAAATGGTTAAATCAAACTACGCAAAATAGTGTTCACGAAGTATAATAAACTCTTAAATCTTTTTGTTAGTTTGGCGAGCGCAGATAAAATAATAGGTACATAGGCGTTATAATATAACGATACTAATATATTTGACGCCTGTTATATATTAGTGACATTAGGAGAATATTATTTAACTAAACAGTGATATTTTTAGGTACCGATAGATTCGCTCGACTCTAGAAGCTACGTATCGCGCGTTTCACACTCTTACACCTTTTTGTTTTCTTGGCGCTAACGCTAATACAATGGTAGATACGAGAGTGTGAAGACTGTATTGCGTCAAATTATATTAGTATGTACTCGTAGCTACTGATATTTTAAATAATAATATCTAACTGTTAGCGCACATTTTCGTCAATAGCGTTAGACGTTAGAAATAACAGCTTGATATATTTAGATACAGTACTAATTTATAGCCGTTGGCTTATCCGGCGGCACGTGTTTTTGCAAACAGTATTTTGTTTTTTAACGTCAGGTGTTAGTTAACATAGTAATTGGTGCTGGGAGGTTAACATAGTAATTGGTACTGGGAGCACCAAGTCCTAGCTGCTCCGTTGTGAGGCCGGGGCGAGTCCTTGCTGCAGCGATGACGTCATCGCGGAGTTGCTTAGTTGAGGACTGGATGACTATGTTTCGTGGACGGTTGGAGGGCGATGAGTGCCCGCGAGCGACGCGATGCACCTTAGAGTAACAATATCTAGAGACCTAACTTTGCGAAATTTTGTCCGCACTTTTTGACCAAGCAATGACCAAAGGGTGTGGCCTAAACTCGGAGTAAAATCACTAACAGGGTTGTCACAAACCAAGATATTAGGTATTTTGTTGTGAGTAGGTAGTTGTAAATCATTAAAAAGAATGAATGTTGTATATTTTTTGTTTATTCAAATATACATTAATCAATAAGATTATTAAAATCTTATTTATAGATAAAATATAAACGAATTAAATTATTAGTACAGAACATTTTATAATACATATTATAAAATGAACTTCAGTTCCATCAACAAAATAGTTTACAAACAAAAGTAAAATAAAAAAATGTACGGTGATAACAGATGTTAAATCATTTTCTTATGTTGGAGTAAGAATATATGGAGAGATCAATTTTTTTACCTATATAAATTTGCGATAAATCACTTTCTCTGCGTTTTTACGTCGTACACCATGAGAGAGAAAGAGACACAAAAAAAATTCACAAAACATGACACCGCTTTTAAGTATTGTAGGGATGTTTTCCGTCCCGCGTTATTTTGTAAGGAAATTTCGAATGCAGATAATAATAACAGTGAACTTATATAGCACAGTTTTGTGATATTTCATCCAAAAAGTGCGCTTCATACTTAATTAATTCATTAATAATTCTAACTAACAAGGAGAAAATAATATATAATATGTATACAAAATTAAAACTATCTAGATGCATATCGTTATCATAAATCATCAGAGAACAGGTTCAGAAATGGGTACAATAGTGCATGTGCACATCAATAGATTTAAAAAACATAATTAACTAGAAGCTAAGGGTATAAAAATCCAGATGAAACGTATGAATTCATATTAACATATTTGTTAAATCAAAGAAAAAGAAATTAGATTTTTCTCGTCTTTTTTCATCCTTTGGAAATCTAAAAATAATTAAATAAATAATAATATTCCAATTTGTTTTGGCATAGCCCTGAATCTGGGTACGCAACCGAAATTATAAATATAACTAAGAGATAAACACTATTCTGTCTTTATCTGTTTGCCAACAATTTAGCGTTAGTATCATGAGAAAGAAAGACTTCATGGGATACTTTAAGAAGCCGTACAATTGGGATTTCGTAATACTTTTCTTATGTGACAGCTAGTAAATATCTCTAAGTTAAAAATATTACGAATCCACTAAAACTCATTTCAAACGGAAGTTTATTATATTGGAACGAATAGTCCAAAGATTAATTACATATTGGTGTAAGTTACTAGTTGTTTTGTAGGTTAGAATGTTAAATATTTGAGATCTAACTAAAAAGACGATTTTTATGGTACATACGTGTGAAAACTGTTTGTTTTTGGTCCTTTTGTACTTCGATTGAAGCAACCAAGTATAGCACATATGGCCATGATGTTTTGCTAGATATCGGACAAAAAATAACTCAAGTTTTTAACTATTTACGCACTTTTGACAGTCCGTTCGCCTGACACTCCAAACGTGAATGAAGTTCGTACAGATCAAATATCGCGGACATGGTATTTAGCCCGCCCCAAATCGTGTATTGGTTTCAACAATTGTTTGTCTCTTTTTCTCATATGCGTATAGAACCGAGCATAAAGAGAGAGCTATATTTTGCGAGTTTGTCAACGATTTGTTACAAATTAGTACGGTCTCTTTATATTGTTACTCTGAGCGATGCACCGACACCACACACCTAAGCTAAGCGGCACGCCAATGACGCTTTCCATTTTTTCCACTATGTTGAAAAGATTTTCATCTTTTACTTCGGGAATGTTAAGTTAATTTTATTTTTTTTAAATCCAACCAGGTACTGACTTTAAAGTCCTCAGGTGTAAATTTTCCAAGATGACGCTTCAGCCTTTTTCCTTTCCGGCGTCGATATGATCAATTAATTGATCATGATAAACGGTGTATACTTCGTAGTTATATTTGGAATAATAATTTTATCTTTATATGTTACTAGTTATAAGTTATACTCAGTAGTAAGTTTCAAGCCATAAGTCCTTATTGTAAGTCACTAGTTGAAAATATTAATTGTAAGCAATTAGTAATAAATCTTAACTGTAAGTTTTTAGTTGTAAGCTTAAGTGATAAATTATAGGTTAGATGAATTAATTTGTAAAGCGCCCTTGAGGTGATTTTCCCACAAAAACGGCGCTATAAAAGTAATCCATTTATTATTATTATATCTTCACATAACTATAAAATAAGTTGTTAGGTTTGAACAATGTTTGAAGGTTTTCTTTCGTACTATTGAGACGGTGAAAGGTCACGGCACATGTGTGCTGTAAATAAGTACGGCGGTAGGTACTAACATAATAATGTTATTTATTTACTCTGTAGTCTCTGTACGGTACTCGGAAGGACTTAGCAAGGCGCCTCTTGCTATTGGCTATTATATATTAAGAGCTTTTGATTTTTGTTTATTTATCATTTGTTTGTTTCGTCGTAATAATAATATTTTCTGTTATGATCTTATTCAACCTTTCCGTAACTGAAAATAAAAATCAAACGTACGATCTGAACGAGGGTAACGTAGTTGCCCCATTTGATCTTGCTTATTAAAGCGTTTTCATGACATAGTCTTAGGTAATTTGTTTTTCGTAATACTTAGAGAGGAGTATATTCATAATATTTCAGTAATCTTTATCTAAGATATCGCACAAAACTCTCGTTTGGGGTTACATTATAACCCTCGTTCGGAACGGGAATCTCATAACGTCCGAGCTCACCGTTCGAGAGTATTTGCTGCTTCAGAAAACACATTTCATAAGAGCTCATTCTTATACGCTTCAAATATCTACCACGAAACATCGTTAGACAACTTAGTACTTTCGTATGGAACACTTTAAACAGGTTAAGGTTCATCACACGACTGATTAATGGAGGCAGTACTGAGCACTGAGCGGTTGCAATTCCCAAAGTGCACCGCCGCGCCTTGTGGGAGATCCCGAGTGAAGATTTGGGCCGGAGTCGTGACACGATTTGAAATATCAACCAGAAGAGACGACCGGGGACTGGGTTAGGGAAACGACAGTCTACCGTCTATTGTACGAGTACACGGTAGACTGTGAACTGTAGACGAAGACGTGGAACCGTGGTACAGCTATATGAGACTATTTGACTTGAAACTTTTTTTAAATGTAAAATATATATTTTTTTTAAATTAAATTTTACAAAAAAGTTACATGTATATGGAATTATACCAAATGTCACACAACATGGACAGTTTATTGAATATAATAGCAAAAGTTTGTGTTAAGCCTGATTCACACCAACGTCCGGTTCCGCTCAGTGCCGATATTGTTCCGCAAGAAAACTTATTGATATGGTATGAATATCAATCAAGGAGTATGTGCCAAGACAAATTTGTGTGGCAGTATATCCTTCTGGCCACCCTTGTGATATTATATATATAGATAGATATTATCACTAAATAATATTTTTATTAATTATTAATTATTAAAAAAATCATTTAGTGATAAAAAAATGGTTTTAAAAAAAAAAATCTGCGTTGTAAGTATTTTTACACTTCAAAATAATTATTTAACTAAATAAGTAGTTAAATATCACAAGGGTGGGCAGAAGGATATACTGCCACACAAATTTGTCTTGGCACATACTCCTTGATTGATATTCATACCATATCAATAAGTTTTCTTGCGGAACAATATCGGCACTGAGCGGAACCGGACGTTGGTGTGAATCAGGCTTTACTCTGCCGAAGAAAAGTAATGCGGTTATATAATAAAATAATAAAAAATTATAGTATATAATAATATGTCAATTCTCTTTAAACTTTATGTGAGATGTTTTTCATATATTTTTTAAATTATTTTGTAAAATCGTTATAACATAATATCACTTAAATATATTAAAGTTGCGAGCACATTTGATAATGTATTTGTAACTTTTTTTATTTCTGCGCCAATGAAGAGAAGTAGCTCTTGAGCTTGGCGTAGGAGTTAAAACAAAGGTATTTAATAGAAAATGTACCTTGTGTATAGTTTGAGGTTTAATTGATAATTATTTAACTTAGTCATTAGTTTCCTATATAAACAAGTTACTGCTTTCTAGTTAATGAATGGTTTTGAAAAAAAGATTGTAGTTTTTTTTTTAAAGTTAGTGAATCTTTGATTTTTCTTATTTGGTCGGGAAGGCTATTAAAATTCTTTATCCCCTTGAATAGATAATTATTGTGCATTTGTTGTGTTCAAAATAAAGGAATTTTGATGTTGTATTCCTACCTTAAAGACTTAACTTTTAGATCATGAGAAAAATTATCTTTGAAATTTTGTAATATTGGGTGTTTCTTATAGATTCACCATTTCTTTTGAAGGCTGAGGCCTGTTCAATACGGCTCAAACGATCGGAATTGTGAAAAAACAAATCATGGATTTTTTTATCACGATAATGCACCAGCTCACACATCAATGCTTGTTCGTGATTATTTGGCCAAAAACAACACCGTGATCATGCCTCAACCACCGTATTCACCAGATTTGGCTCCCCTACGACTTTTTCCTATTCCCGAAACTGAAGAGACCAATGAAAGGAAAGCGTTTTGCCACAATTGATGAGATAAAGTCAGAATCGAAGAACGAGCTGATGGCCATACCGAAAAGCGCATTCCAGAAGTGCTTCGAGGATTGGAAGAAGCGCTGGCATAAGTGCATTATATCTGAGGGGGATTACTTTGAAGGGGAGAAAATGGATATTGATGAATAAATAAATACTTTTCGAAAAAATTCGAAATTCATCTTTTCTTTTGAACAAACGCACATTACTAATATATGTGGCTCTCTGGTACCTTTGTTATCCTGTTTCCATGACAATTTGTCTCTTCTCACTTACTAACGTACATTTTATAGCAATAGAAGGTCATTTTTTTCTTCAAAATTATCGTCAAAAATGTCTACATTTGACGGCCTGCATGATCGAGTGGTAAACGCTCGACTACGAATCTAGAGGTCGCGGGTTCGAACCCGACGTGCGCGAATACATTTTATTTAATTAATATGTGTCATAACACATTTAATTGATATAAAATAATATATAGTATATTTGCGGCACGTTCCAGAGAAAGAGGTGAAAGACCACCATTCAGAATTGAAACGTTGCCTGAAATGGCTTTAGCCGTGTTTGGTGACCAGATCTGAATAGCCAGGTACTTCCCAACCTTCCCCTTCCTCATATCCTTCCCCTCCCCACTACCTTCAGCCTCACAACATACCCCAATTAGGGATGCCATCTCTAGACGGTTGAGAGCAGTCGGAAACTCTTGTGCGGTATTCACTGTAAAAAAAAAAACATTAATACAATCTATCTTATTATATAGTCAACACATTTGAGACAGGGACTAAAGTAGGCAATATTATTTCTGAATGTACTCGGGTGGAATGTACTATGGCGTCTTAAACAATAAGAATTTGGCACATTTAATTTCAATACTGCTAAGACATAATGTAGTATCGAGATGACTGTGAATTATTTTATGTAAACATATTAAATCAGTTATTTGCCTTCTAGTTTTAAGTGAATTAATGTTGTATTCAAGGCGTGCGTCATATTATGATCTAAAATGGTCAAACTTCCATTTTTCATTCACGACCTCACAAAGTTCTGGCAAAAGAACCATTCGTAGAAAGCTCCGCAGTTGTGCAATAAGGTGATGGAATAATCTCTACCTCTACCCGTAGTTCTACGCAGCTGTAGGTCTACGTTTGTTTCCGTTTCTGCTCTGCCTCGACGCCTTCGGAGACTCAATTAATTATCGCTATAACGTTCATCATCATTATTTTCCTAGTCTGGAGGCTGGAGGGTTGGATTCAGACATAACATTACACCGTGAATATTAATGATGACCATTACTGTATTTAACATTTTATCCGGGCATTTAGTAATAAATAAAAGCCTCCGGTTTAAATAGACTGTTTGCATATAATTTTGGAACTGTTCATTCGTGCTAGAATAGTTCGGTTTTCTCCTTACTTATTACTAATTTCCTTTTCTTTGATTTAACAAATATGTTAATATGAATTCAAACGTTTCATCTGATTTTTTATACCCTTAGCTTCTGGTAAATTGTTTTTTTTAAATCTGTTGATGTACACATGCACTGTTATACCCATATCTAAACCTTTTTCTCTCATGACTTATGATAATGATCATGATTTTAGATAGTTTTAATTTGTATACATATATTATTTTCTCCTTGTTAGTTACTCTTATTAGCATAATAAATTAAGTATGAAGCACACTTGAGGTGAAATATCACAAAACGGCGCTATATAAGTTCACTGTTATTATTATTATTACTAGAACTCCATTTTAATAATTCCATTTTTTGGTTTCACTTTAAAACGGGCATCTTCAGACTGGTACAATTTAAAGTAAATCTATGGTATATATACTATTATAATAGATTTCCCCGCCTCGGTTGCTAATGTATTTTATAGAAGGTATATTTACATGGGTGGATTGGTAAAATATCTTATAATAATAAAAATAGGTAGGTACATATTAGCGATAAAAAATTCCAAATTATTATATACTCAAAAATAAAGCCTAACTATAATGGATATATTAACGAAGAGTTAAACATTTTTTTCCAATTGACTATTCATTACGTACTTTTCTTCTATTTGAATTAGTCTATTTATTTTTGACAATTCTAATTTGTCTAATTTTTTCCCCTTATTGCACACGTGCAATATCCTAACATCTCTATCTTTATGGAATGAGTGATGATTGTCTAATAAGTGAGTGACTACGAAGGAAAATCAAGTGAATCGTAATAATAATAATTAATTATTTATTTATTTATTTAATTATATACGCCCTCGTGGGCTTTTACATAACTGTGTGATATATAACATAAAATAATAGTGACATAAAAATAACATGGAGTAAATGATTAGCACCCAAAAACATAAGTAAGTTAATAGAAATATTATAATGCAAATTAACAGTAATATTTTTTAAAGAGGTATGCTATTATAGCCTTCTTGTAACTAGATTCAGTGCAGTTGAATATATCGATTTCAGCGAAAGAATTACCCAATGAAGCAAATGAGGCCTGCAGAAACAAATACGGCTAAGTCCATTGACTACAGTTTTCGAGGAAGAACAAAAAACGTTTCATTTAAAAATTACTTGTGATACTGTCACTAAAATAAATTCGACAAATAGTACTTACTAAAAATATTAATTTTCTTCTAGATACATTAGTTTATGATCAGGGCGATACATAGAGGAACGTGCCGCAAATATACTGTGTGTGTTATTTTATATGAATCAAATGTGTTATGACACATATTAATTAAATATATATTAGCATTGTGACCGCTTTGAAAGAACTACCTCTTTTGGCAACAGTTCCTACTTCATTCATTGTTCATTGAACAAATACTTCAATTGAAGTTGATAGTTCATTTTAACGTTCATTCATTTCAATAACTTCGTTTCATTGAACAAATACTTCAAATGAAGTTGGTACTTCATTTTAGCGTTCATTCATTTCATTAACTTCGTTTCATTGAACAAATACTTCAAATGAAGTTGGTACTTCATTTTAGCGTTCATTCTTTCATTGAACAAATATTTCAATAAAAGTTGCGCTACCGACTAGTACGTGCTTTGTCGGTTATAAATACGTAAATTATATTTTTATTTTTTTTTCACAATAAGTAAACACTTTGTGAATTGGCATGATTAATTGAAAAAAAATACACTTTGTTTGGTATAAATATGTCGACTAGTTTCGATTCAACTGAATCTTCTTCTGGACTTAAAAATATACTAAAGAAATAACAGAAATGTGCCTGCATATATAATGGGGAAATTAGAGATATATATTAAGAGGGAGACAACAATATAACAATAGGACAAAAGAAACATACCATATAATGTATTTAGTAATGTGAACTATGGGAAAAACATGGAAGATAAAGAAAGTAGCAGAACGTCAAGTAAGGTGGTGGATTGTTTAAGAGGAGGGAGGGTTGAAGGAGAGCGAAAATATGCATAAGATAGGACTGACTATAAGTAAAAAATTTTTTTTGGTTATTTAGTAGATGGTCATTATTATTTTTTACTGATTTATTTATTTCCAGGGCTCTCTTTGCTCGCAAGAGCACATGCGATGTTTGAATAATGTAGGTGTTTCTGAATTTGCGGAACATTTGATAAGTACTAATCATTCCTTTGATCGAAATACGGGTATTAATATTTTACATAAAAATGGAATAGGCCTACGGCTAAATAACTTTTTAGAAAATTTCTTTGCGCACGCCAGGTTTGAACTCGCGACCTCTTAAAAAAACCATAACAATAAAAAATACTATCATGATCTCTGCCTGCTCGTCTGACTTGAAAAACAGCCTATGTTTCTGTCCCTGTAAATGTTATCACTTTTAAAAATTAATTTTTAGTTAACTTTTTTGTTTATTTTTTTTTGTTTTCAGCTTGGTGTCTCTGCAGTCACTCGAGCTGCGCGAGAACCTCATCAAGTCGCTGCCCGAATCGCTCAAGAACCTGACCAAGCTGGAGCGGCTGGACCTGGGAGACAACGAGATCGAAGACTTGGTGAGTTCGCAACATATTTTTTTGTATTTTCTTTTCTAATCTTGATTTTTGTTATTTTTTTCAGTATCACGGAGTTTTTTTTCTCGTTTGCTAAAAATGTTAAGTTAACTAACTAACCATCGCACCGTTTCTCCGCAGAGGTAGGCAGAGAGGACGGACCGCTATACAACTCAGTCTCGGCACACACTCCTTGCTTCATTCACATTCATACACCGTCTCATACATATTCTTCTATTATTCTGACTATTGGCATGACTTACTTCACTAATTACGTTCATGTTTGACAATAATATGACAATTTATTAAAAACCATAAATGTTGATGGTATCATTTTTTTTCTAAAAAGTGTCAGACCAGAATAGCCAGGTGATTTGCAACCTTCATTTTCCCCATCTCCTTCCCCTCCCCGCTACTACCTTCAGTCTCATAACATTCCCCAATTGAGGATGCCATAGTCCCACTGGCTCCTGACGGTTGCAAGCCGTTGGAACTCTTGTGCGGTATTCACAATGAAAATGACTGTGAAAGTAGTGAATGAAGTGGAAAAATATTGAAAAATCTTTTTACTATTTATCAGCGCTTTCTTATTTATCT
Organism: Drusus annulatus; assembly: GCA_022651775.1. Lineage (NCBI taxonomy): Eukaryota > Metazoa > Arthropoda > Insecta > Trichoptera > Limnephilidae > Drusus > Drusus annulatus. The sequence continues at coordinate 51,693 of JAGWCC010000871.1, forward strand.
CGCCCCCCCGCTACTTCCCTTTCCCTTCAATGCCCCTTACTCCCAGAAACCTAACAAAATGCATTTCTGCGCATCAGCCATAAGCCGCATTCTTTCGTTTGTCAGACTCCAATTTACAATTACACAGCTCGTAAAGTTTGGTATTTTAATACACTTTAAAAGTACCTGTTATGTATTTGATTTCTCCCACTTAATACATTGGGTAGCTTATATTACACATTTTAAAAATAATTATTTAAAAAATATGTAGTAAAAAAACGGATGCACATTTCTTTAACGAAATGGGAATAAATAAAAATATTAGATATTATTACCTACATGTCTCATTTTCATGTGTGTTTTTGGGCTGAAGCGAAGTTATCAAGTTGATTGGGTTAATAATTATAATATTTGATACACAGGTAAGTTTGGGATAATATAGCTTCAAGCACTTTCATCATCAATCTGGGTCTCTGTGGGATTATTATTTGGTAAGGCTTGAGGATTAGGCTTTTTGTATAAATTAATATGTAATTATTCTTTAACCCATTTATTTAACCCTTTTTAATAAATATACGTCACAGCGCGCCTTTCGCTTTCAGGATTTGTTTCGGCTCTTTATGAAATATTCTTTCAATCATCGAGGGCATGCCAGTATACATTTTATTTGTTTTCTATTTTGAATGCTCAAAAGCCCAAAATTTTACCTCTTTGTTCTTATTTTAACAACCTAACTTTAATCCCTATATGTATATTCATAATTGTTTGTTATTTCAGCCTGGACATATCGGATCTCTTCCAGCTCTGCAGGAACTCTGGTTGGACCACAATCAATTGCAATCCCTTCCGCCAGAACTCGGACAGTTGAGCTCGCTGGTCTGCCTAGATGTTTCAGAAAACAGGTAATGTGTCATTTAACCAAACATCGACATATTGTCAATCTCTTTAAAGTTTGATAAACCCGAGGTAATAAACCAAACCACACTTGAAACATATGGTTTTTTTAATCATAATCGTGGAAAGAATCATTATAATAGATACATATATTGGAAAAGTTATTTACATTTACATTAAAAAACACTTGAAGTAACAAAAAAATCCATTATCTCATAATCTTTATAATACACAGTTTGTTTGCTGAATGATACAACATCTTCTCAGAGGAACTTAAGTATAAAAAAAACACAAATATGAAATTACAAAGCATTACATTAAAATGAAATTTTCGTAAATATTTTTCACTGATCTTGTATTTGCAACACTTTTTGTTTCATTTGTTAATAATGTTCTTAATGAGTGCTTACATATTTATACAACAAAAACGACATACTTATTTGTTTGATAACAATGAATAGCCTCGTTGAGTGGCAGAAGTTATTAACTTAACATCTTCAGTAACTATGTATGCATAGGTAGTCCATACAATTATCATCACAAAGTAACCACAGGATACGTCGTCAAGTTATGATATTTTCATAATTACAAATTTCTCGCAAACGTGTGGCATTGACACACTTTTTCTGCACAAAACATAATATTATTGTGATGATCAAGCATCTTTATAATCTTGACTCAATACCCTTGTAATATATTACTAATTGTTATCATCAGAAATAATATAAAAACCACACATTTATTATAATTTATTTTTAAATTTCATGGAATAAAATTATTTAAAAAAAAATGGAACTCTATAAATTTAACACAAAAAGTATAAATAAATCATTGATTATGAAAGTGCTTTTCCCGTTTATTATTTTTACTTCTGAATTGGATTATTATCTGCGTCATTACAAACTTTAAAATTCTTCAAATGAATGCAATATTATAATTTCGTATGCGCGTTTCCTTGCACGAGTCCCAAGAATAATTTACGGTTTCTTATTATAAATTTATGAACAATCTGATGCCTATTGTATGCGGATGATGCGGTGCTGATTGCTGACAGTATGGAAGTTCTACAGTTTCTCGTGTCTAGGATGAACCAAGTATGTATGCAGAATGAGTTGATAATGAATGTAAGTAAGTCCCAAGTCATGGTTTTTGAAAGAAAGAGTACGCAAACAGCGTGCAATATAGTTGTGAATGATGAATACTTAGAGCAAGTGGATGAGTTTGTGTATTTAGGAAGTATCTTTTCGAGAGATTGAAAGCCTGATAAGGATATTGAAAGAAGGGTGAATGCAGGAAATTCCATTAATGGAGGACTGAACGCTGTTGGCGCAAATAAGAAATTGTCCAAAGAAGCGAAGCGAGCAGTCCACAATGGAGTGTTTATACCAACTCTGATTTATGGCAGTGAGGCATGGAACTGGCAGAGGAAGGATGAAAATAGACTGAATTCTGTGGAAATGAGATCCCTGAGACGTATGTGTGGTAAAACCATGTATGACCGTACTAAAAATGTGGATATCCGGAAAGAATGCAAGGCTGATGTGAGCGTAATGAATAAGATCAAGAAAGGGACGCTTAGATGGTTTGGGCATGTAGAGCGAATGAACGAAGAAAGGAGTGTGAAAAGAATATATGATGCTAAAGTGAATGGAAGAAGAAGTCGAGGACGCCCGAGGAAGACATGGCACGATCAAGTAAATCAAATACTTGAATCGGGTCACATGAAGAGTCAGAATAACAGAAGAGTATGTATGAGACGATGTATGAATGTGCATGAAGCAAGGAGTGTGTGGCAAGACAGATTTATATGGCGGTCTGTCCTCTCTGCCTACCTCTGCGGTGAAACGGCGTGATGGTTAGTTAGTTATTATTTAAATTTGCAAAAAACAATTCATGTGTCGAAATCAATCTTATTTTAAATATCAGCAAAAAAATTTTATTGAAAGTTTGTGAAAAAAATCTCAGTAAAGTAAATAGAAATTATCTACCTTCATATTAAATTTATTATGTTAGTTTTAAAAAAAAAATCTTAGTAGATTCTTCCAGTATTAAGGGGCTATTTCCACCACCTCTCAATAAACTACTATTCATTAGTTAACTCTAATCATCGGAATATTCGTTAGCTATCTCTTTCCGCAAGTTTGGCTGGCAACGTCGCTTTTTTTCAAACCTTATCCCGTCTGCTGTCACGTCTGTCAATACAATGCCGTTATTTCTAACATAAACTAACTTTCACAACACAACATTCGCGCGCGAAGCTCATTACATCCCTCTCACCAAATAGTTAAACGCGTCTCTATATTTAAATAAAACATATTTCTATTTTATACGTATTATTCAGGGGCTATTTCACCACTTCTCAAGAAGCTGTCAACGTAAAGTATCTACCTTCTGATTTAAAATGGCGGCGTACTGTTTTGACAGCTGACAGTAGGCGAGTTTTCTGTTGAAGTTGATTTTTTACTGTAATTAAGTGGTTGAAGATTTAAATATCTTAGACGAACAGGACACCGCGTGTTTTCAAACCAAGAGTCAATTTTTATACGTCTTAGATGACATTGAGTTTAGGTCAAGATTTCGCTTGACAAAAAATGCCGTAAAGGAGATACAAAATCAAGGATAAAATCTCTCCAAGAAGCACACGGAATGTAATTCTAATATACGCCTTCACAATATATCACGGAATATACTATGAAATAACAACAATCTTTGGCAGTACAATATACCCACATACAACATGTTCATGCTTACAAACTATCAACCTTCACCAAGCAATAATAGACACTCCCCAATGCACTTCACTAATATAATTTAATAATAAAGTTATAAAATAGAAATATGTTTTATTTAAATATAGAGACGCGTTTAACTATTTGGTGAGAGGGATGTAATGAGCTTCGCGCGCGAATGTTGTGTTGTGAAAGTTAGTTTATGTTAGAAATAACGGCGGAGTTAAGGTTTGAAAAAAAAAGCGACGTTGCCAGCCAAACTTGCGGAAAGAGATAGCTAACGAATATTCCGATGATTAGAGTTAACTAATGAATAGTAGTTTATTGAGAGGTGGTGAAATAGCCCCTTAGTATATTCTTCAATTTCAAAATATCTAAGTGGATTCTCATTATACTAGAAAATTTTAATATATTATGTCAATATTAAACCATCTTAACGGATTCTCACAGTACTAGATAATTTTAATGGATTTTGCCAATATTAACCATTTTAGTAGATTCTCGCAGTACTAGAGTATTTTAATGGATTCTGTCAATGTTAAACCATCTTAGTGGATTCTCATAGTATTGGAGAATTTTAATGAATTCGGTCAATACTCAACCATCTGGATTCTCATAGTACTAGAGAATTTTAATAAATTTTGTTAATACTAAACCATCTTAGTAGATTCTCGCAGTACTAGAGTATTTTTTATGGATTCTGTCAAAACTAAAACATCTTCCTTTGCTCCTGTAAACAAACAGATTTGCAGATTGAATACGGACTGCCTACTTTATATGGTGTATATTTACATTGTAATAAATATTAATATAAACTATATTAACTACAAATTAAGATCAGTACAAAAAAAACGGCGCTATACCAAATATCCTAATATTATTATTATAACGCATGTATCTAATATCTCAAATTAACCCTGCGATGTGTTTTAGGGTGTCATCAACTTCAAGTGACACACATCTCCACGATTTACAACGCCATTACTTGTATACAAAATTTTTTAACATTTTGACCATGAATTTTCAGGTTAGAGAAGCTGCCCGAGGAGATCGGCGGCCTGTCCTCGCTGACAGACCTGCACCTGTCGCAGAACTTACTGGAGACCCTGCCCGACGGGATGTGCCAGCTGACCAGCCTCACCATCCTCAAACTGGACCAGAACCGCTTGCATACACTCAATATCAATATCGGAATGTAAGTATTGCCACTGACAACCCTGCATGCCTTCTGGAATTAGAGATTTAACAAGATTAATCTCTAGTGTGCCGGGGGTCCCATAGGACTGGGTGGGGCATTCATCATTACCTTTTCAGGAGTTTTAATCTTTTAAAACCTGTTTTTTTTTTACATATTTAAATGAACCATAATCGCTTGTCAACAAAATAATCAATCCATAAAGATATTTTGCATTTCATTAAGTTTGGTACAAGTTGAGTAATAAATATTTTAGTTTGCTTACGTCAGAAATACTTACGTAAAAAAAAAAGATTTTCAAAGTGACGATATTGTTTGTATTTACAGAAAAACCTTATGCAATTTTATTTTTATTTGTAAGGAAATGTATTCATCAATCTTGATCAAACTTTTTTTAGTGACGTGAGGGAGAAAAAACCAATTCTCCGAATATAAGTAGCTATTACAGAAAAACCACTAATGCCATTAACATACAATTTGAATAAATAGTCAAAGTCCATTACCTCAGTTTGATTACAGATGTGTAAATATGTATGAATTATGTATGTATGTACTACTTGAAGGAAATACATTTATATATATATATAAATCCCGCTACACTTTTGGCAACCTTCCACTTCGCATCCTTTTGACTACCACTACTTACTGTAGGTTTAGAAACAAGATTGTTGTGAATTTTCACGTATCTTTAGTCATACAATGAAGTGATATTAACACAATTAGCCAGAAATCATGTTTTAAGAGTATTCACTTTTTTGTAAGGTACATATATTTTGGAGTCTTTTGGACTCCATTTCATATTACCGCTCTTTTGAAAACCGCGTATATCGTACATATACCACAATCCATTCTATTTTTAAGAAAGCGTTCGTACATTACGAAGATTTAAGGAACTCCGTATATTCCCGTATGCAATACGTTTATATGACAATGTTTTTGGAATCATTTTAATTTGGTCTCGATTTGCTAACGGTACATATCATACGTATATAACGATACATTGTCATTTTCAAGCTCGCGTCCATACAAGCAATGGCTAATTTGACGTCATCAAATGGAGACAAAAAATGGCAGCTGAAATTGTACAATTTGACATTTTATTTGCTTGAATGGCTTAGTGGTGCTCGGAATGACGCGCGCTTTCTGATCAGAAAGACGCGGATTCAAATCATATCCTGGACAGCGGACAGTTCAGCAGGGCTGAGCTTAATTTAGTATATATTTATTACATATTTTTATTATTATTATTGTGTGTATCACAACTTGTATTTTATTATTTTTGTAACTATTTATTATCAGCAATTATGGAAGGTAATGTATTGCACTACTCCTGCATACCTTCTGGAATAAAATTTTATTATTATTTATGTGAAATAGTGGAAAATTGAATGAATGCATTTGTGTATGATTTCTCTTTTTTTTTGTAAATAATATTTAGATATTTTTAGATAATATGAGTCTCTAAACTCCACTAAACATAATTTGAAAGAAATCAGAACAGAATACAAAACACTCACAATAGCAGACACTATACATTTTAATACCATTTTGTTTTATATTGAACAGAAATATAACGTTCATATCTTTCTTCTCGTGTGTCAAAATTAACTATCGCTTTTGGATTGTATTTTAAAGCTCTACTTTGACTTAAGTGTTAAGTTAGTTACCAATAATGCTAAATGTATAGAAGTGGGGACCTTTTTGCGCTGGTTAATTGAGTATTACATCAACCACCCAGTTCTGCTGGTATAACCAGGTATAATAACTTAAAATAAATAAATAATATGAATTCCGGTGGACTAGGCCGGTGAATTCAAAAAGACAACAATCGAAAGGCTTTTATTTTTAAAATCGTTTATCAAAAATAAATTTCAAAATTGAACATGTTATTAAATTAACCTCATCCCGAAATAAGTAAACTTAGTACTTATTATGGTTAGTAATAAGATGGAGCTTAAGAACTCAGATTTTTACCCTTGAGGTGTTTCTTCACAAAAACGGCGCTATTCATATTATCAAAATATAATTATTTAAATGTCTTGTACCTTGAATAAAATTACGTAGCAAAACAATAGAAAAATATATTTTTTAATTATTACTCACGAAGAATAAGAACACATGAAAACCTTTAACACTTTGAAGAAGAAAAAAAAATCAGTATGGTAGTTAGGTACATAAAAAAATTAAAATAAAACAAATTATTTACAAAATTATAAAACAAATAATTAACAAAATTATAAACCAAAACGCTCTGAACATTCTAAACACAAAAAAAAAGAAGATATCTACATAGAAACCTAAATTATCCAAAACTGCAAAGAAAATAGCATAAAATTGTAAAACTAATATTTATTATTATAATTAATATAAGATCCCAATACTCCAAAATTTAATACTAAGGTAATGTAAGAAAAATATTTTTTCTTATTGGAAATTGAAAATTTTCATAATCTTTCAATGGAAATTTAAAAATTTATAAATTAATGACATTCAAAATTGTTATCCTCAAACATAACTTATTGACTTTTTAGAAAATGTCAGTCCCACACCATGCACAAAAGCCAGTCTCTTTTTTGGTAAAGGTACATGGATAAAGTATGAAACTCGTTTTATATATTATGTCCCATCCTGTTTTTCTTACAAATAAAAACATTTAAAAGAAGAAAAAAAAACTTGTCACTAGAGACTAAGGCTAGGAGCCGAAAACGCAGTGGCATGTTGAAGAATTCCAGAGCCGCTCATTATTAAAGGGAAATCAGTTAAAATATCGTTATTTGATGGGTTAAATTTGTTTCAACCGCCCGGTAGTGCATTATGTAAACCACGAGAGGCATGGTCTGAACGAATTCTCAATTTTGTATTAATTTTGCCCATGTAGGACGTCAAATAAGCGGTGTGATATATATATATATATTACATTTTAAAATTTCAGGTGTGAAAACATGCAAGAGCTCATCCTCACAGAGAACTTCCTGATGGAGTTGCCGGCCAGTCTGGGAAACATGAGTAAGCTGACCAACTTAAACGTGGACCGGAACTCCCTCGGCTCCATCCCCTCGGATGTGGGCCGTCTCGGCCAGCTCGGTGTGCTCAGCTTGAGAGACAATAAGCTGACCGCGCTGCCCAAGGATCTGGGCAACTGCGCCTCGCTGCACGTGCTGGATGTCAGTGGCAATAGGTAATGACTTCCTCGTAGCCTGGCCAATATCACAATCGCCCCAGTGTTAATCTCCTCATACTGTTAAACATAGTTGCTTTTCTCTCACACTCAGAGTCGATTCCACAACATCTGATTGTGCCACCCACCCCCTTGAAATCTTGGAATTAAAAATTACAAACTCATTCCATTTTATAAATTCATGCGATAATGATCTGTAAAGGAGCTTTCCCCAAAGTTCATTTTCGCATAACAATAAAATCGACAGAGCGGTAGTGATGTGCAGAGTTAATATCGGAAATGGACTGTCCTTACACTTGGTAGAGTAACAGGTTAGGAACTTACCATTAAGCAATTTGTGAAAAAAACTATGACAAATTTTTTTTTCCATACATTGCACGATAGCCGTTAAATGCACAGTGATGTTGCCAGCGCAATAGAAAACACAATTATCTCATAATGTGGGTAATTTAAAAATGATTAGGGGAATATTTTAAGTAAATTGGAATAATATCTTTATTTTCATGGCGTCCCTTCAAAGATGGCACCTGTGTTTTTTGCACAGTTTGAGCGTATCTTGGAACTGGCGCTGCCCATACTCTGACTGTTGTGGTGGGTCATAGGGTAATGATGATAGATTCTGGCAAACCGGTCATTTGGGGATGTATATCGCTTCTTCAAGCCGGTTGGTTTACTGACCTGCAGTGTTAACAGGGTTAAAACCATAGTTAAATTACACTACCCAAAATATTATATGTACTTATTCAGTATGGTAACTCATTTAGATAAACTTGTGTGACTTGTAGATTGGAATATCTGCCCTATTCCCTCGTGAATCTCAACCTGAAAGCCGTGTGGCTGTCGGAGAACCAGGCCCAACCGATGCTCACATTCCAAACCGACCGAGACTTGCTCACCGGAGAGAACGTCCTCACGTGCTTCCTCCTACCTCAGCTAGAATACACCAAGCAGCCAGGTATGAACACGACCAATGTCGATACACAAACATGTGAATATTTTCTCCTTTGTATGGCTGAATTTACAGTTTGTGTTATTTTTTCGCTTTGAACACAACAATGCATTATTCATAATTGTTTTATGGCTTTATATAGCATTTTTTTCACTGCATTGTTTGCACATTGTGTATGTATTGTGATGTCTTTTTATTGATGCATTTCTAATGGAAACATCACCATCGCTTACATAGTTTCAATACAGCATTACCTAACATACAAGTTTTGCATCTAATGGGTTAGGTATTCTAATAATATAGCAGAATGCAATTACACACTATATCTTCCCTTCGACTTGCCTATTTACTGTATTGTAGAGATTGGTCAATCTCTCAGTACATGCTTAACGTTTCCTTGACTTCTGTCTGAAACATTGGCCCACCCAAAAATCAACCAACACAAAAATATTTACTGTGAAATTTTTAATTCTCTTCAAACATCTGTATGTACCAGCACAATAAATGTAGACTTTTATATCTTTAGCAATTTTTTTTTATAATTAATTTTTTATTCTTCTTGTAGATATCTTTTATTCACACTTGTCATATTTTCGGCACATAGATATAAGAAGTTACACTGTAAGGCAAAATGCTTTATTTATTGGATTAAAACAACTGTTAGCAAGTTATTTATAATATTCATAATGATTTAATAACATAAAATTTTAACTCTTTTCCATTATTAAAAAGTTGAAAATTTGTGTTATTTAATCATTAGAATGAAATTCCACCATGAATTAGCGCTTTTAACTTTCAAAAATAGATATGTTATATTTATTGACTTTCAAAATGTAATTTTTTTTTAAATCTTCAAACTACAGTTATTTTTAGAGCATTTATTATTCAGTACACATTACACAGTTTTATACAGTACACAAAATGATCTATGTACAGGTGTTGTATATTGTCTAGCTGTGTATATATTTACGAGTACGTTGCATGGATAGATATAAGTTCATTTTAATATGAATATTACAAAACTAATGGCTGCTGTCATTTTTATGTTATTAGTTTTCCGAGGTTCCTTTCTTGCTACTTACAAAGTAATACTTCCTTATGAGTCATGCTTTCCCTCTCTAATACTGTCTTCTATTATTGCATATTAAGATTTTAATTTAAATATTCAAATTAATTTATGAATAAACTATGAAAAAAAAATTAAAGTTTGCTCCTGCAATGCAACATATGCATAAGTATGTACTTAAAATAGGTCTCATAGATATTTTGAAGAAAAACTTTTACTTATTGTATCCTTGAAAGAAGTATATTCTATGTAACAGAAAACAACAGCAGTAAAGTATGCATAGGTAGTATTGAAGGCCTGAGTACATAAATAATGTTTGTATATACTCAAAACTTGGTACATCAACTTGATAGAGTTCTTTTCTCAAAACTATTTTTAATTCCATGTGGTGACTGTGAAATGTTCTGTCCAGCTGTATTGTTTCCTTCTTCCTAAAAAAGTTTTGGCAAAAGAACTCTACAATAATAATAATAATAATTGGGCTTGCTTAACTATTTTATTGGTGTGCACACAAATCATTTTGCTATTATTCACTCTAATCAATTCCATTTATAAAACACAATACCAAAAGATTTAATATTTAAAGAAACTCAAATTCAAAAAGTCTTTGAATTATGAAAATGTAATCAAAAAAGTTTATCTTGAGATTGGAATCTCATCTTCCTTCCTATCAAATTTTGATTACCTTTTATCAAAGACAATATGATATAGCAGCAGCTTCCAAACTTTTTGGGTGACGGAACCCTAAATGGCCGATTGGATGTTGGCGAAAGCCAAGTTCCATCGCGAGACTGATGAACGCTATGTCACCGGACCAACATTGAACATCGACCGTCTTTACTAAGATCTGAGGATTTTTTTTATTTTCCACTTTGGGAACCGCTGTACTGTAGTACGAAAAATCCAATATAGAATATCAATATGGATTATAACTTTTTCTCAGAAATTACTCAGCCCGTTTCAACATTTGATCAAACTGTGATCAGCAAGTATAAAAACATGACCATCATGCTAGGTATCAAATTTTATGGCTTTTTTTTGGGCTGTGTTTAAAATGGAATTGAGTGGAAGTAAAACGTCGCACATCACAACTCTCAAACACGCAGAATTGGAACACGCGTCGCACGGGGGCAGCGGGCGGCTATACAGGGCGGACCAGAAGTTCAGTTCCCAGGACTTGGACAAGATTGAAGGTGAGTGAACAGCCAAACAAACGACCAATTCACATTTACGTGCTGTGTTCACGCTTTCTTATGTAGACTGTTGATATTATGTAGTTTTTTTTGAGCTTCTTGTATATTGTATGAGCTATTTTGTGTAAATATTCTAAAATTGTTTAATGTTACAGCTGTGTTTTTGAGTTGGGTATGCAAAAGTTGATTTCAATTCATTTTATGTACAGTAAACTCCACACATAATGTCCACAAAATAAGTTTTCAATTTTAAGTCCCTTGAAAATAGAAGTAAAATATTTGCCTAATTTGTAACTACATATAAGGTTTTCCCGCAAGAAGTTTTTTTTCAGGTCACTTTAAAAACCTTATAAAATAGTTTTGCTGTATTTTGTTTTAATTTTGTTTTAGTTGAATCGAAAAAAATATGGAAGATAATTTAAATATTTCGATTGGCATTCAACAATACTCAGATTCAAAGTATAATGGTATAAAAATGCTCACTTCCCATCGTATCTGGCCTTAGTTCAATACAATATTGTTGATATTTATCACTGCCGCTTACTCCATCAAAAAAATAAGCAAATAATGTATCTCAACCCCAACTTATAATTAACGGTTTTTTTAATACAAATTTTAAATATGATCAATTTTTTCATATTAAATTATATATTCATTTTCCTTACTCAAGACAGTAATCTCGGTAGCTTCTATTAATTAATTTTTTTTTATAATTCCTCTCTGTTTTAATGCAAAATTCTATCGAAGATCAACAAAAATTTACAATTTTATTTTATTTTCCAGCGTGTTGGAATGAAATCTACTCATGTTATCTGTGTCTTCATTCATACAAAAAAAATCTCTTCTTAATGACCAAATTTTATCTTACCTTCTGTTTTTTTTATTTCCCGTGTTGTAATTATAAATATTTGATGTTTCGGCAGATTTTTACTAACTTTTTTCAAAAACACTGCTTTGGAAAATATTATGAAGACCTATTTAGCTCTGGTTTTTTTATTCATTTTGCCTCGGTTTATTACATATTGTCACCTTAATATTAAGATCTCGTAAGTCTGTTTGCCAAATGTTGAGGAGGAGAAACATAATTTTTCAAAAACTTATTTTAAAAGATAAAATTACAAAATAAGTTTTTTTTTACTTCTGCTCGAAATTTTTCTTGAGCAAACTTACGTGGTCTTCTTAGAGTAAGAATATATGGAGAGGTACCTTTGCGAAACAGTGTAGTCAGGTCGGTTGACTTTATACCGACTCCATAGAAAGAGACAAACATATCTTAAAGGATCTTGGATAGCCTATTAGTTACCGCCCACATGGAATTCGGACATTTTTAATAAAAATATTTGAACACATTAAACAAAACAATGTCAATACACCATCAAAATGATTTATAAAGTCAAACACCAGGGGTGTTAGTTGAAGTTTGCCGGTTTTACTCATAGATGTCGCTAGAGATATGTATACATTTCTATGATTTGGCATCTATGTCACATTTTTCTATGGACATTAACCTTCAAAAATACACAAGTTACATTCTGCCAAAATAATAGTGTCATAGTTGTTTACCTCAGTGAATATGTCGAGTTTCGTTCCAAGTAAATCGCATTTGCGGCATTCGTTGCTTTTCTTATTTCATCAAAAGAAAACAGCAGTTGAAGCTCATCGGTTGCTGGTAGAAACTTATGGTGAACATGCTCCAGTGATTAGAACATGTGAGACATGGTTTCGTCAATTTAAAAGTGGAGATTTCGATTTAACAGACAATGAACATCCTGGTGCAACGAAAAAGTTCGAAGACGAGGAATTGCAGGCGTTATTGGATGCAGACCCAACCCAATCGCAACAACAATTGGCCCAAACACTTAATGTGACCCGAGGAGCAATTTGCCAACGTTTAAAAGCCATGGGAAAGATCCAAAAGTATGAAAAATGGGTACCACACCAAATGAACGAGAGACAAATCGAAAATCGAAAAACCATTTGTGAAATGCTGCTTCAAAGGTTCGAAAGGAAATCTTTTCTGCATCATATCATCATCATCTTATCGCACCCGACGTACTCTCCAGATCTTGCCCCATCCGACTATCACCTTTTCGCATCGATGTGACACTCACTCGCAGAGCAGCGCTTCGCCAATTTTGAAAAAGTCGAAAAATGGCTCGTCGAATGGTTTGCCTCGAAAGAGAATTTTTTTTTTTTGAATGGTATCCATGATTTGCCTCAAAGATGGGCAAAATGTATAGAATCCGATGGTCAATACTTTGAATAAAAATTTTTTGAGATTCCCTTGAGAATTAAGCGTTTTCTTTATTGAAAAAACCGGCAAACTTCAACTAACACCCCTGGTATATCATTAAAAATGTGAAAATTCTAAAGTTCAGTCAAAAATATTTAAAACTGAAGGAGTACCTCTAAAAAGTGATGTTTTATAATATTTGTTTGATATTATTTGAACAGTCACGCATAGCACATATAACAATAATGTTTGATCTACTCGTATTTGTATAACGACTGCAAGTTTTTTAATCAACACAAATATAGGAAATAACCTCAAAATCTGTTGACGTAAGTTATACGACTCGATTGTGTGAAGTTAACGCGGACGGAGAACATTCTTACATACTTAGAAGTGTTGCAATATTATGTGAAGACTTTTCTTGCCCTTTTCTCTCTCATGATATTATTTAACTTAAAAACCCAGAGAAAGTGATTTATCGCAAATTTGTATTGGTTGGGTAAAAATATTTAGCTCTCTATATGGATAGATTAGATATATGGATATTTAGCTCTCTCTATGGTATATTCTTACTCCAAGGTGGTTTTAGTATTAAGGTGACATTATGTACATCAATTAAATCCAGTGATTTTTAAAAATGCACAGTTTATTTACACTGATATCAAAACCGCAGTGCAGATGTTTAATTATGTATTTTGTTAATCTTGCGACTTAACTCTTCTATTTGTATGCAACAGAGAAACGACGATCTGGCCTAAACGACAATGCAGAATCCGACTCGGACAGCTGGGTGGAGCGGGAGGCCTCGCGCACCCACTCCGTCAAGTTCACGGACGACATGCCCGAAGGAAAAGAGGTGAGGCGGTCCCCCCAACCAAAATACTTTTATCGGTGGCGGCCAATCGATGTATTAACTCCTATCACTCTGTCTGCGAATACTGCCGCAGAAGGCATTACGAACTCATTCAGAATCGAATCAACCAGAATTACGTGGAATATTATAGGTGTTCGCAGTATCTGGACAGTTGCCGTGCGCAATGCGGTCAATGCTTCAAATCATTATTTTGCTTGCAATATTTGAACGGCTGTCAAAGGCAAAGAAGTCGATGTTTCAAGTCACTTTTCTGCGGGACCTTTGGTTCTGAAGCAGATAGCGGAAACGACTCCAAATGTAGTGATGTTTCGTGTCACTTGGGAAAAGTCAAAACCTTTTTTGATTGGTTGTATCAAAATACACTGAAGAAATGTTTCCAGAAATGTAATAGCGAAGCGGCCTACTTGGCTTTGAGTAAAATTTTGGACACATTTGATTAATATTCAATACAATTTTTTTTTAATAAAATTTTGCCGTCCAATTTATCTTAAAATATTTTAATAAAGGTATTTAATTGCAGTTTTTTTGCACTTTTAATTTGACTAAATATTTATGGCTTTTGATAATAATTTTGTACATGGTTATATTTTTAAGGGGTTAATCTTGGTATTAATGTTGCATTTTATTTTTTTATTTGCTTGTTATTTATTTATTATTGTATTGTGTTATTTTGATGCAATGTAAACAATGATTTAATCCAGTATTGTGTATTATTTGATCAGTATTTTTGTTATTATTGAAAGTAGCTATGTACCGTACCCTTGTTATTATATTTTCAATGCTTTTGGTGTTGTGACTAATGTTTAATCACATTGGTTTAAAATATTTCATATTATTGTAATAATTATTATTTGTATTTTATGGTATTTTACTTGCACTAAATTATTGCACAATATTATTGTAAAATTTTATGTTGTCCATTTTATATTGTTTTTAATTTTTCACTCGACACAATAAAGTTATTGAACATAAAGTAGTTTTGTTTATTTTTTTATTTGCATGGTAGAGTAGCATGTTGGAATAGCATTTGAAATAGTATTTGAAATATTTCGTAAACAGTACATTTTATGTTTAATTCATTTATTTTTTTTCGTTTGATTAAGTTTGATAATAGGTACTGATAAAAAATAAATTGTTGAACAATGATATAATATCCATCATATCATCTATAGTTAATATGTTTATTTGAAATTAATCTTTTACTATTTACAACTGAACAAAATTATTTTCACCATTTTAATATTAGTAGAATGTTTCACAAACAAACAAATCAAAAAGGCACCTTTTTTGTATTCTCCTAAAAACAATTATTCAAATTGTGGTTGCATGAAGTCTGGGAATGTTTATATTGATTCTGGTGATGGTTTAACTCCTGTGATAATAGGAAACTTGATTGGTGTTAAAAATATGAATCAAGTATCAATCTTCATATGGCTAGTGCCGAGTAACCACTCGTTGAGGCAATCCTTCCAATCCGTGAAGTAACAACCCCCAGGGCACACCGGGCATCCGTCGGGGTCTTGAAGGGGCCCTTTCCAAAAAATTGAAATGCAAAACAAAATAATAATATTATGTGAAGGAAACATAAAATTACCATCTTTGGTAATATTTCTGTCTGTCGGTGTGGATGTCTTCCTTTCTCATCCAAATTAATTTCTATGGATTTGGAATATTTTATGTTTGAGTACATGTACTGGACTTATGTGATTTTTATTTATTAGCTTTATTGTGAAAACAGCAATGGTTCTAAGGCGTTAAAATTATAGACGTATAAAAAAAAACTTTTGAAAGCCTGCTTATTTTTCTATATCAATTAATAACATGTTTTAAAAAATACCGATACAAGCATTCTAAATGATATTAAAACAGTATTCGTTAGTAATTTTTTTTCAATGGTGTGGCAGAGCTCATTTGTGTTCTTGTTTGACATCTAGGCATCGTGTGGCAGTGCCAACACAATGAAAAAAAAAATGTGTTGCCAAGAAACGTTGTATAGCATTTAACAAAACTACAACTAAATAGCTATAGCTCTTGCTTTCTGCAAAAATCTGCCAGGTAGAAAGAGGGTTTTATTTTTTTGGCGTTGAGATCAAAAGTTTCCACTGAATGTTATTTCTAGGTTAGGATCCAGTTGACAAGGTAACCCAGAGCATGGGAGTTTTTTGGCGTACTGTTGCTTCCAAATATCAAATTCCTCAAACTATCTCCGCAGAATTAATCAGACTGTATCTTCATAGGAAATTAGTTACATCCTTGCCTCGGATGACTTGTTGTTCAATAATTGATATTTTTCTATGACTCTATACCAACCCTTATATTATAGTTCAGTAATTTTAGTTGCCTGAAAATCTATCTTTAAAAGCATTTAGATGGATCTTGCGATTCTATTTTTTTCTCTTCTCGTAATAGTAAATTATTTCTCATGTTTTAAAAAAAATATATATTATGCTTTCAATCTTAATTACTTTTTAAAGCTTACGAAAATCTTATGGCGATTCTTCACTAATGTATTTTTTGTACAAATGTATGCTTTATTGTGTTTTGTTCAGTCAGAAAAGAATCATTTTGAAGAAAGAATGCTCTCGAAGTTGTAAAGTATCACTGCGCTGAAAGACGTTTATAAATTTAATTATGGACTTACATAAAAGTATGAAATTGATTTATAAACTTTGATTGAGATAGTGAATAACACACAAGAGTCCCAACTGTCGGGAGCTAGTGGGACTATGGTATCCCCATATTGGGATATGTTGTGATGCTGAAGGGAGTGGGAAGGAGATGGAGAGGGGGAAGAGGAAGGTTTGGAAATACTGGATATTCAGATCTGTTTACTAAACACGGCTATTGCCATTTGAAGCTACGTTTCGATTCGGAATAATGGTCTTTTACCAGGGCGATACGTAGAGTATCTACCACTCTGGTACATACTCAAGAAGAAATATAGAATATCGAATTTATTAATGATTTTAAGAACTGCAAGAATTGAACACCCTGCTAGAAGGCGTTTTTTAATTAAACTGCTGTTTCAGACTAGAAAACATTATTCTAGAATATGTTTGCTGTGGGGTCATTGTCCTAGACCAAATGTGTGTGACTTTAAAGCATATGCTAGAATATGTTTGTTATCGAGTCACTGTTCTAG
Organism: Drusus annulatus; assembly: GCA_022651775.1. Taxonomy (NCBI): domain Eukaryota; kingdom Metazoa; phylum Arthropoda; class Insecta; order Trichoptera; family Limnephilidae; genus Drusus; species Drusus annulatus. The sequence goes on from JAGWCC010000871.1 coordinate 69,125, forward strand.
ACTGTGGTGTGATAGAAAACCAGTTTGGTACAAGATGTGGTTGTTGTCCAGTCACAGTCCTAGATTGAATGTATTTGGTTACAAACTACTATGCTAGAATAAGTGTGTTGCAGAGTCACTCAGAATACGTGTCTGGAAACCACTATGCTGGAATATGTTTGTTGTGAGGTCACTGCATTAGATAGAATTTGTGTGAATGAAAATCAATTTGGTATGAGATTTTTGCAATTCATTCACTGTCGAAGACTGTATGTGTTGCTGGAAACCAGTATGCTAGAAGGTGTGTGACTGGAAACTAGTTTGGTGAGGAACTACGGAACTGCCACCTGGCGGTGTGTGGTAGACTTCACCGTGCCCATGTTTCAAGGTGCTGGTGGGGCGAGGCCTCCTGTCAGCGCTCGAGCTGGGCCGGCCCATGTCGGCCGTGAGAAAACTTCTGTTTGCTCCGCCCCCGGCTAAGAGGCACCCACCTATCACTAACCTGTCCGAGGTACTGCGCGCCCGGCTACATTGTCTGTGTTTGCACAGCATTGTCGTTGTTGTTTTTCTTATTAGCCTAGCCGTTGCATGGCGTAGAATAGTTAATACGTCAAAAGCACCGGCGTTTATGAAACCTAACCCGATCTTAATGGATCTCACCATACAAAACTTATCCTGACTCACCTCTCCCTAAATAATCTATCCTCACCCAATCTAACCTTGAAGAATCTGTCCTTGTCAAATCAACCCTAAAATAATTTTTCCATACCAAACTTAACCTTACCTTAAAGATTTTATTTATCCACAAAAGGTAAACAATCCTATCAAACTTTCCATTACAACCATTCCTTCCCTTGCCAAACAGTGTCAACCCAACCTAACATTAACACTATCTTTTCCTGTTAGGTAACCTTGAATGAATCTATCCTCACCAAACCTTTTCTCACCTAACTGTAAATCTACCCTCTCACAACCTAACCTTGAAGTATTTATCCTTACCCAACCTAACCTGAGAATCTGTCCATACCTAATATAACCTATTCTACAAAACCTGCTATTTTTACCCTTCCTTTCCTTGCCTAAATTTATCTTCCCCAAACCTAAAATAATTAACCCTAACCTACCTTTCCCTGTTAGCTGATCCAGATGGTTCTCCTCCAACCAAATATCTGTGCTCTAAATGAATAAAGTGATACCATGTGAGTGCGACTTACCCACGTATGCTCTCAGATCGTACCCATTTTACTAGTAGTTGCACTATAGAACTTTGATTAATTAGTTGTATGCTTTTACAGTCTCAATGTTGTTTTTCAAACCGCCCAAGTAGAGATACACTATTGCTAGTTACGGTAATTGTATTGCGACAATTGAGTTCGCGCTTATATTCCTTGCCATCTATGCACTATAATTCGTTAACCAAGTTTCGAGAGCATTTTTCAAAATGATCAAACGTTATTGTTTACAAAGCCTTTAAAAATACAGCACAAGCTTGCTAATTGTACCCAACGAACACCAGCCTATCGTCTAATAATTTTTAGGAATTGAATGCAAATATAAAATAAAGACAGATTTTTGGTTAAATCAAAGTTTCCTGGCTTAATAAGGAACATGATACAAAAGTATATAAATGTACGAATACACAATATATAATACGAATCAAGAAATATTGAAGCCTGTTTAAACACATTTTACATCTTGTAAAAAATATTTTATCTCACTTTTTGCAGTACAAATTGTAGCAAACATTTAAAAAAAGCTAAATACCCTGAGATTTCTAGTAGGGGTTACCTTTTCACTAAGCATAGCTTGTTCTGAATAGCGACTGCTAACCGAGTCTCTTACCCACAAGGCCATCAATCTCCTTAACGTCTGGTGAAGTGCATCTTCAGATTTGACAGTGTGTATAATGTAAATAACGCCTAATCAGCACTCCTTGGAGGTCTACCGAAAGTTCAAAAAGTTTAATCATCACAAACTTGTACTGTATGTAGTCAATGTTTTGTAAGCACTGTGTTTGTTTTTTATACAGCTTCCTATTCAATTGCTAGAAATATCGGCAGTAATTCATACATTACATTCATAAAATGTTCGCTTTCAACAATCAAAACTGAGCGAATGCCAAGTTAAGCAAATATATATCCTTGCCAGAAGACTTACTTAAGACGGAGGGTTACTTAATTTTTTTTTCACTTAATCTCTATGTATAAAAATTAATGTTTGTCCGTTTATTTTCGATTTTCTCGAATATTACTAGACCGATTTTGCTTAAAATAACACTTTTTCTTTTTATTAGTTACAGGAAGGTTTAGAGAGTAGTTTGAATTAAATCCAATATGTAAAACTCTTGATATAAAATTAGTATGACAAACATTGAACCCGCCATGTTGTATTGAGGTTAGCCATGCATATACCGCTCTCTGAAATATTACATATTCCACATAAGACGGTTTGTTTGGGTAGAATATTTTCAAAATGGAAAACACAATTAGGTACCTACCTATTTAAGATTTTTTTTTCAATGAATGAATGAAGGTTTGTTTGGGTAGATTATTTTCAAAATGAAAAATACAATTAGCTACCTATTTTAGTTTTTTTTTATTTTTTTCAAAATATATTTGTTCAATGAAATAATTTTTTAAAACTAATGTTTCCTTGTTTAGAGATAAATACCAATATAAATGAGTATAAATATTTAAAAAAAAACCTTCCGATAGCCGATGACATTGCCGATCTAAGGGTTAACTGTCGCGAATTAGAATCTTCGGGAATACACAATTCCGATAAATAAGCCGAAGCCATTTCGTTAATTGATTTGAATACCATCCAGCAAAGCTTAAACTGGATTCTTTCGGGACATTTAAGCCAGTGAAGATTTTCGAGGTGCTCTGAGATATGGGAATATTTTTATACGTCGGTGATAAGTCTTTCCGCGGCGTTGAAGACTAGTTGTAGTTTGTTAATTTGACATTTAGGAAGACTAGCGTATATTCCGTTGCAGTAATCTCAACGCGAAACGACGTACGGTTTACAAGTAATTTGGTTGCCTCTGTTGGCAGGTTTATTTTGCACTGATTTTATTTGTCTTTAATTGAAAGAACCCTGTGCTCACAGTCCTGTTAATTTGAGATTTAAGGGAAAAATCAGCGTTTATATTAACACCCAGAAGTTTGATAGATGTTTTTCGAATAATGTCACTTCCTGAGACAGCTATTGGGGAGTTATCGATGTTATGCTGACGTCTGTTTGTGGCGGTCCAGAGAAACTCTGTCTTTGAAGGGTTCAATTTCAGTCTATTTGAGGTCATCCAGAGAGTGATCGCTTCTAGACACTCAGTCATGCGAATTTTCAGACTGTCTCTTTCTGTCGGTGAGCAGTAAAAGTAAACTTGCTGGTCGTCGGCGTAGCAATGTGATATAAGACCAAATGATTTATTTATTTGAGCGACATCATTTATAAAGAGGATGAAGAGCAGTGGGCCCAGAACGAATCCCTGGGGTACTCCAGATGAAAGGGTTGTAAAATTTGATTGGTTTATTCTCACCTTCACAGCTTGTGAACGGTTACTTAAGTACGATGTCAGCCAATTCTTAACGCCACAGTTTAAACCAAAAGTTTCTTCTAGTCGTGTGATAAGAAAACCGTGGTCGATCGTGTCGAAAGCTGTGCTCATGTCTATGACCGAAAGAAGTGCTAACTTTCCCGACTCGATGGCAAGAGTGATGTCCGACAGAAAACGTAGTAATCCAGTTTCCGTCGAGTGGAACCTTCTGTATGCAGATTGATATTTAGCTAACAATATATTTAAATTGATAAGATAGGTTATCTGTGAAGCAGTATTTTATTCTAAAATCTTTGGATATAAATGGAAGATTTGAAACGGGTCGGTGATTCGATAGATCTTCAGCATCCGATTGGTTTATGCGTTTTTTTTTAAATTTATTTTCATTTCAAATCCGATTCGCAGTGGAAAATGAAGACGTTAGAATTCGAATGGCATATTTTCGTAATCATTGGGATGTGTGGCAAAAGTATATCTTCTTTTTAAAAATTTTATATGTAAAATTGTAGCATCGATGATATTTTGAATTATCTTTTTCAATAAAAGTTTGGTTCCGTTTCAAAGTCTTTTAGGATTTATTTTTCGGGGAAGAATGATAGGCAAGCCAATTTGCCAATTGTGGCATTGCAAAGCATGCCGGGTACTCGCTAGTGTTTTATAAAGACAGAATTATTTTTAAGTCCTGCATAAAATAAGTGTTGCAGACAGTGCTATTGCACTCAAAGGAGCTAATAATAATTACATTAGGATAAAAACAATAAAATAATCTCCAGCTATGGCGGCAGTGACACACTGTCTCTGTATGCGTTTATATAATAACCGAATTAGTCTTTGTGATGAGAGATGTATTGGTTAATGGATCTGGAGTGAATCATGAACTCTGTCTCAATTGCTCCACTTTATTGGTGGGGAGATTCAAGTCAAAGTTTTATGGTTTACCGAGCATTACTTGTTCTGAAAAGGGAGATATTCGGTACCTTCTGTGAGTTTTGAACTCGAAACGTCCGACTGATAACTGAACGTCTTACTCACCGGGCTATTGATATCCTATTGTTTTTTATTTTATCAGAATTTTCAAACGTCAAAAACGTTTAAAAAATATATATATATACCTGTATAATATGTTGGTATAGGTATCGCAGCCAGAGTTAATACGGACACAGAACTCAAACAGATGCATTGTTTGAATACGGCATGTTTCAAACTTTTATTCGCCTTCAAAAAAGAAAATTCCATTGAAAAGGACACAAATTCGATCAAAGTGTACATTTGTTGTCTTTTTCTCGCTAATACCAATAAATAGGCAAAAGCAAGACAAAATGCTGTTTTTTAGTGAGGTTTGCCAAGGAAATCACTGTCGGAAGTGTATACATATGCAAATTAATAACTCTAATTGCGCAACCTATAGCTCAGGAAGTGGAGAAGATTTTTTCGTAATAGTGAGTAAAAAAAAACTTGAAACATTTTTCCACAACTAAACATGAAAATAAATCATAAGTACGACTTCGGTCAAAAAAAGCAATAAACCGTTTTTTATAATGGCCTGAGAACGTTATTCATGGGCACACGTATTTTTAATCAAAATTAAAATTAATAATCCATTTATAAAATTACATGGTCTCTTTGCTAGAAATGATTTTATTTTGGGTTTTCTAGAAACCCTGGTTAACGTGTGTGAATAAATATTGATAAGTTAAAGCAATCTGATCATGGACTGTAGTTGGAATTTTTGTACAAAGTTTTAACAGTAATTAGAAAATATTAAAGGTTGTAATAATGGTATTTTTTTAATTTAATAATGTTTTTTTAACACCTTATTTATGCAGCCCAGTTTTTGTAAGAAATCACCCCTTTTTTATCACCTCGTTTGTTTTTCAGGTATATGATTATTATTGTTTTAATATTTAATAGGTATATTATTTACCCAGTTAAATCTGAACCTCTTTCCGAAATTACGCATGTCAAAAGGGTATGATAACCGAAGGTGTTATGAGCCCGAGATGCAGGAGACAGTATGAGATTTCTCTTTGACAAGAGATTTTCAAATGTTGTGCAATAAAAAACAAGTAAAACCCCATAGCATTTTCATATAAAAATCGCGAAAATTATTTGCACGACTTATGAAATGAGATCGCTAGTGGAACTACGAACTTAAAAACCGTTAAAATAAGGCAAATAACAAAAATTTGCGCATTTTATTATCTAAAATAATCGCTTTGTTATCTAAAATAACATTTTTTAAGTCTTGTAAAAAGGCGAACGAAAAATCCTAAATGTGTTAAAATTTTGAAAGTCACCTCGCGTTAATTTTTAACCTTCCCATCTTCGGGTTAGTGAAGTCGGTTTTATTAAAAATTTAATGTTTTTTTTAATTGCGCAACACGCACCACGCCGTGAACAAATAAAACAATCAACGTTTGGCAGTTGGGTGTTGGGTGTTGGGTCGTTGGGCGTTTGGGATCGAACAGGGAATATTACGTGCTTACCTTCGCTATAATTTTACGCCTGGAACATTTTTGTGAGTAAATTTGTTTGTTTTATGAACTTGACAATAAATTTTACTGGGCTGACCCTCAAAAAGCCGGCAAGGTTATATTGCAAGAGAATATAATAATACATATTTATTGAGACTTATTTGTGATACTTTGCGTATTCTGTTTACCCAAATCAATAAAAATATCATATATTCTAGTTTTCATACATATTGGACACGTGGTCTTAGTTCCATTCGAATTTATGTAAAAACCGATTTTCAATTTTTTAAATCTTTCAAAAGTTAGTTACAAAAATATATATTTTCTCCCATTCAGCTACTATTGTATTATATTTATTTATTCAGTGACTTTTGGAAGATTTAAAAAAATGAAAATCGGTTTAAATGCAATAAATTGCTATGGTGAAAAATTATATTTAAAAAGTGACGTACACAAAGTTATTAGGTATTACTTATTATAGTTTCTATTTATAATGCCACTTGTAACCAACCTCTTCGGTTAATATTCAAATTTCCGAGCGTATTGATCAGTTCTTCGATCTCGAATACTTTCTCGTTCTAGCTTCGCATCATCCATTACTAATTAGGGGATGACGGCCTATAAAAGGTCATGTTTTAGCTCCAAAGAGCAGTGAGGTCAGAGAGAGCGTATTCGTTAACACTCTTTTGATAGGACTGACACAGGTATAGCCTGGTTTTCAGTAAACCAAAGAGTACAGGAAACCTATAAAGTTTTTATGGGAGGATTGAGACAATTGTAAATTGTTCTCAGTGGACCCAGGAAAGGAAATATACCGAAACTATTGATATAATAGTGAGGTGGAGCAAATATATGTTTTAACCTTAATTAAAATGCTTATGTTGTCTTATCATTGTTAATTAATTTGCAAATTGATTGAACCCAAATAAAGACTAGTAATTGTGTCTATCGTTAAAATTGTGGATCTTTTTAAATAACCCGTTACAAAGTGCGGCCATCGCGGGACTTTATTCATTCATTCATATAAACAAAAAGTTGTGACGAAAAACAAGCGTTACACATTAAAATATCCCACGAAGCAACCTGATTCATTTTACGGATGACTTTTCACAATTTTGTGTATGGTTAATAATGACTAAAATACTATTTCTTTCGGCATTGATAAATAAACATTCAAGATTCCCTAACACGTTAACATTACATTTATCTTTTGTTGAAAACATTCCATCGTAAATACTTCAATAACACATTGCTCGAAAGCAAATTAATTTATTAAAAATACATTAAATGTAACAAATGGTTTCCGGAAAAAAATCTTTCGAATAAATGATTTCCGGAAACCTGCTAGATAACAGACCGGTTAGTAGCTAAGTGAGCAAACGCGTCGGATTCCCACCCGGGCGTCGTGGGTTCAATTTCTCTGCTAGCTAAGTCCTATATTATTGCACAAGCAACATCCTCCGCATATTATGATGGTAGCGGGAGTTTTTCATTATTCATAACCCGAATGATTTAAAAAAATAAACAAGTCTGTTTTTATCCACACACCTGATTTAGAAGTGATTCGTCGTAGATTTCTCAGGGTTCATTGCCATAACTTGCTTATAAGCTGAGTTTATTTCCAACTTTTCTAGATTTATTTCTTCTACCGTATCCATAGACATAAAATACAAGACACGTCATATTCATACAAATCTTACGAAAAATGTAGCACCACTAATGTTGCACCACTAAATTTTTCACCCGCATATGAAAAGGATAGCCATTCAAAGAATAAGTAATACATTATTTAATACATCTAAGACCGTATCGCCACATTGCCACCGATACGGTGCATGTCATTTGAACAATAGATGATAATTTCATTACTTTTTACCGTCTAATCGTATAGAAAGTGTATTTTCCTTCTACGGCGATATTGTTCTGCCAGCGCATTACATTGACACATAATTATTCAAAGCAATTGATGATTGATCGAGCGTAATGCATGCACTGCAGCTAGCAACATAGTCGGTATTCAGAGCTGTTTAAGAATATTCGTCTCCGTTGAGGTGAAATATCACAAAACTGCGCTATATAAGTTCACTGTTATTATAAAGGGTATCTGCTTCGGGGAATATAATATACGAGGGTAATTTGAAAAGTTTCCGGCCTCATCGACATAAAGTAACTGTAGAAAAAAAAATCTTTCGCCACCCGATAGATGTACTTGAAATATGTAAACCGTAAAAATTTAAAGTCGTTCTGATCATAACTTTAGCTATGGCACTCTTTCAAAGTTGACGGCTGACATTGTCTATCACCAATGAAGAAAATGAGTATCGCGCAGTGATAAAATTCTTTCATTTAAAAGGGAAAACGAATCGGGAAATAAAATATGAGTTAGATATGGTCCAACATTGGGTGGCCGAGTACAAACGTGATCGTGCAAGCATTTTAGACGAGGAACGTCCCGGGCGCCCCGAAAATGGCTACAACTGATGAAATGGTCGATTGTGTACATCAAACTGTGATGGAAGATCGTCGACTGACTGTTGAGGATATTGCTGAGGCTTGTGATATATCATCTGAACGAGTGCACTAGATTTAAATAGTGATTTAAATATAAGAAAAATATCCGCGCGCTGGCTGCTGCATTTTTTGACGATCGACCAAAAGCAAATACGGACGGAAATGGAAACCTGGGTTCACCACCATTCGCATGAGACCAAACAGCAGTCAATGCAGTGGATTGCGGTGGGGGAACTTACTCCGAAGAAGGCAAAGGTCGTTCTCTCTGCAGGAAAAGTGATGGCGACAGTTTTTTGGGATAGCCGTGGAATAATTCGTATCGATTACCTTGCAAAGGGTAAAGCAATCAACGGAGAGTACTACGCTACATTGCTGTATAAACTGAAGGCCACAATCAAGAAAAACCGGCCACATTTGGCCAAGAACAAAATCCTGTTTCACCAAGATAACGCTCGGGTTCACATGTGCATGGTCAAAATTGAACGAATTGAAGTTTGAATTGCTTTCGTACCCAAGTCAAATGCTGGTGGAAAACTCTTTGTAAACCAGTATTTTTTAGGTTTAAACGATCATTTTTTTTCTGACGGTTAAAAATAATGAGAGAAACGTTGGACCAAATGTATCGAGTTGCATCCCGACTACGTCAAGAAATTTTGTTTTGCTTCGAAATATGTTTTCAAATTACCCTCGTATTGTGCCCTGTTCGTATCAGAAGTTAACCAATGACCACTGTCGAGCTTATATGAATTATAAAATGGTCGAGGCCGCTATTATCGAGAGTTTGCTTATTTATTATATTATATACACCCATATGGGCTTTTAAATATTTGTGAAATAAAAGCGAAGCTAGTAGTCCACACTGGAGTAGAAGGATGAAAGTAGACTGAATGCTGTACAAACGGCGTGATGGTTAATTATATAGTATAATAACACGGAGTAGATAATTAGCTCACAAAAACATTACTAAATAGTTAGAGATATTTTACTTTGAATAATTTAACATTAGTATTTTTGAAAGAGGTGTGGTTTCTTGCAACTATATTCAGTGCAGTTGAATATATCTGCTATTTCTGCGAAGGAATTACTCCACTGCAATCAATCTAGGTACAAGCGAGTCTCTAAATGATATTATTGTTACACTTGAATATAATTTTAGAGCAAGTACTCGTAGTTCGTACGGGGTATTACACCATATTTTTGGATAGATAAGACTTTACCCCCGAACTGTTACGACTTGTTCAACGGTTGCAAACTGGATTATATCGATGGTGATTAGTTTTCAAGAGGATTCCCCATAGAATAATAACTTTGTTTTGTTTTAGTTTTACGCATAGACATAAAATACAAGACACGTCATATTCATACAAATCTTACGAAAAATGTAGCATCACTAGAACCGTCTTGTTTCCCGCGTCACCCGCTTGTAAAAAGGATAGCCGTTCAAAGAATATGTGTGTACTAATGAGCTATATGAACGTCCCACGCTACTGTTATAATCGTGTTTCGCGCAGTGGCGCGTGAGTAGTGGCTAGTTCGTGGTTGTCTTCTCACACTTATGTATTTCTGCATTCGCTATCTCATACCGTTTTCGTGAACCTTTATACCTTGTGAATAATTGTATTTATTGAATTGAAATTATAAGTGATTTGTGGGTAATTATGAATGGAAAGAAATTCCAAGAGATATGTTTTTTGCTCCCGAATGATGTCTCCTCAAGGCATTTTTTCTCAGAAAGCAGTCTACAGCGACGCGTTTGTGACAGCTGGTGACAGCTTGTCTGTCGAACGAATGTTTGTGTGATACTAAACGCAGTAAATCTCAGGTATGTCTCGCGGACTCGGTTTAGTGCATTCACGCGCGTTGTCCCAGTAACGTTTCTACATTATTTAATTCATCTAGGAAAAATGGTAGCTATCACACTCGTTTTTTTGTTCAAAGAGAGAATCGCCAAGGGCCCTATACTCTCTATTTTATATTAATTTGAGCCCACGGCCTTCATCACTTTAAAATAAAACCATGCGTGCCTTTGCATTTGCAAATTTTGAAAAAAAAAATCTTCATATATAATCGGTCTACATATATCACTCTCAATCGACATAAAACCTAACCCAGCTAACCTTTCTTGGGAAATCGAGTTTCTTAAATATTTTTTTATCAATTTTAATTTCGAAAAACTACGCTCTCCTGACGCTACTGAAACCAGGAAGTGTCAATAAAATTCGAAGACTAGTATATGCGTTTGGGAACATACCTTGTGAATCGTTACGAATAATAAAATTAAGACATCTAAACAATTGCTTTCTTTTTCGGGATGAATTTTCGTTTGTTAGTAACAGGAAAATTATAATCTTTTGTCTGTTTGAGACCTTCGTGAACTATTAGACCGATTGTATTTTGACATCATTTTGGCCAACATCTAGGATCTTCCAATTTAAACTCTCCAAATCGTATTAAATTATCATCCCTATTATGTTTAACTTCCAAATCAAACGAAGGTTTTTCTGATTCTATTAGACTATGAGTAAAAGATATTTGTTTAGATGAGCCGGAAACATTATTTACTATCGGATCAATAAAATTGAAAAAAAAAACCAATTGACACAAGTTTTTTTAGTATGATTTTGTTCTTGAAGTTTACGTTTTAAGTTCTGCGACGCGGAAAGTTTATTATTTAATTTAGGTGAATTCATGGTAACCAATTGATCAATAATAAAATAAAATCGAAGTCAATAGAATTTACAAAAACCTACCTTCGTTTGACGGTTACGACGACAACTAGATAAACTGAAACTAACACAAATGAATATATACCATACAGTATGGTATCTAGACACTAAAATAACAAAAACAACTTTGAAAAAACGTAAAGGCACACAACAGTAAAATATTTTAATAGTTTGTAAGTAAATTTGTAATTTATGCAGAGAAATAGCAAAAATTCTTTGTAATTGTCAAGTCGTCACGACATCAACAATCCAACGAATGAGTCCAAACACGCCAAACAAATTCCAGATTCCTAGGAATCCTCGAATTTTATTCCTATGAATTCATACGAGAACGAACTTTAAAGTAAATATCTTTTATCGTTTATTTTCGTATGACAATACGATTATTGTCATACGTCGATACGTCAGAACAGTTGGCAATTAGGGATGTAAATTTTTAAAATGTACTGTCACTACGAGGAACTACTTTTGGAACCAGTTACTAATAGCTATAGAAAAAAGCCAATAACGGAGATGTAAGATTTCATTCATTTTTTTATAAATTAGCAAAGTATCTAATGGTTGAAACATTAACTCCAAAAAAATATTACTGTGAACGAATTCTGAAAAACCAAATAAGCGCAAAGTCACCGGTACAATGTCGCCGTGACAAAAATATGTACCATCTCTAATCGTGCATTTAAACTCTTGTATGAAAGCAACGGGCATGGTGAATGGTTGAATACTTTGCTTCTCAGAATTTCAACGTATGACACTCCATAGAAAAACAGACATTACGTCCAAATAACCACTATGCAATACGCAAAAAAATCCGTGACAAAAATTCACTGTCCATACATTTCCGCTAGTCGTTCAATGCACAGCGATGCTGCCATAGCAATAAAAAACATAATTACCCCATGATGTGGGTAATAATAATAATAATATTTGGACGATTTGTATAGCGCCGTTTTTGTGAAAAATCACCTCAAGGGCGCTGTACAGATCTTACTTTCTATCATTACACACTAATTCCTAGTTTAATTTTTAAATGACATGGGGAAATTTTTATATAATTTAGAGAATATTTTAAGTCACTTTAAATAAGATCTTTATTTTCACGGCGCCCCTTCAGAGATGGCGCCTGTGTTTTTTCCACAGTTTGAACGTATGGCAGATCTGGCGCTGGTTATGAGCTTCGAAACTGAAATCAAGAGCGTGCCACATTTATCTTTCGATTTGTATGAATATGACGAGTCTTGTATTTTATGTCTATATTTCCACACTAGAAGTCAGATGTGAACAAAATGCCGGCTTATTTAAATTTAAAACCATACAAGCGTGAATTTTATTTGTTATATCGTCGCTGGAAAGGCAAAAAGGCTTAAGCAACACTTTGGCCAGAAATCTAAAATATATTTACCATTTGTGAGAAGGCTTGGTTCAAGCGATACAAGTTTGTGACTTCTTTTAGCTTTTTGTCGCTTCAGGTAACTCGCATTGACTTTCAACCTGAGTTAACTTTGTTTTCAAAATCCAACCAGGTACTGAAGACTTCTGCAAAAAAACCTTTAACCTGTCCGGTAGTGAGTTTCTGACAAGAAATCGGTACTGCGGGAGTGAGTTTTTGAAATAATATTAGAGTAATTTTTTTTAAATGTAAAAGCGTAGAATATAAAAAAAACTAAATATTTTTATTTAGAAACTGGCACACAAAAATCAATAATACACTATTTAGAGGGATTTCTTTTTCGGAAATTGCCAACCATCGGTCAATCAGAACAGATAATGTTTTTTTTATTTATTTATAAGAACTTAAATTCACTTTTTATTACAATTTTATACAATTTCACTGTTTTATTTCACGCGAAACATCGCTCATTATAAAAATGTTGATTACTACCAACGGCAGAACGGTGAAGTCACGTAATATTTAAGAATCGAATAACTCCGTCGGTATGGTAGTAACATCACTTCTTCCCAGCATTTTTATAGTAAACATAGAAAGTTATGCAAAGTTTACACTAGAGTTCCCTCGTCCAACAGTTGGGGAAAATTACTTATAACTACTTAAAACTAAAATTTAGGTTTTATATTTATAGCTAACATGTATAAGAGAGTTCAGCCGTCAAATATGCATATATTTATTATTGATATCAACGACTAAACTCTCGTTAATAAGATTAATATTACGTAATATTTTTCCTTAACCTTCCAGCGGGCCCGCTGAGTAATTTCCCTTAAGCGAGCGCTTGTCGTAAATTTTACGTCATCAAGTTTTCTTCGTGTAAATGCTGTTTTCTTTATTAATAATACATGAATATCAATGTTATGGAATTGCTGTAAGGTTATGAAAAATGATAAATGACAGTCGTTAATATATATATATATATATATATATATAAACTCGTATATTTGATTTTCTTACACAAAAAAACGAAATAACACTCTAAGTATGTTAATACTTCAAAACAAAATATTTTATCAACCTATTAGTTAGAATCGATATTCTCATCCTTACACTTGTTGCAAACCACCTCAACTGCAGAATGGTTCTTGCATGTAAAGGACTGGCAACGGTAACACTTCATTGATGCTGAGGATCTTTTCTTCTGCAGTGCACATGAGCGACAAACACCGCGTTTTGGAGGGCTTCTTTTTTCTTCTTCTGTTATCGGTTCAACTTCCCGACCTTAATTCACTTTGAGAAAAGCACTTATACCTTGCGGTAAATGTTTGACATTTGATCTGAAGATAAGATGCTCTTTTATCATGGTCAATGCCAATTTTTTTAGTAAAATTCTCCGATGCTTTGGAGCCTTTCCTGAACAGGCAATTTTTTATTAAATATCAAAGAGTGTAGAAAACTACACACGGCTATCTCTTTATTGTTCTAGAGACCATGTAAAAGAAACAATATAAATGAGAAATAAATAGAAAAAAAAAAACCTTTTTTAATATACTTTCACTTTAAGGCGCGTGCTCCTCAACGGAAATTTCCGAATATCAATGAAAAACAAAAACTTCTATGTACATCCGGTACGTCAATAGCTTAGGAAGACACTGAGCCCTCTAATAGCTCGGAGCTTGTGACTAAGTGGTGAAAATAGGGGAAGCGATAAGAAGCATTTGTCGTAAATTTTACGACAGCTCGCCCGCTGGAAGGTTAAGTGCTCGGCCAGAGTGGAAGCACGGGCACGACGCGGAAGCGGCGCGGCGTAATCTCAGCAATAATATACAGGAGAGAGCGCTTCTGTAGTCAGTATTGTTATAAACAAAAATATAGGATATAACCTTTAAAAAGCGTTATATCCTGCTATGTAGCATAACAAAACAAGGTGGGCGGAGTCGCCGGAGACGCGGGAGTCGGAAAACATGCTTACATACCTAATGGTGGTGCTATATTATGTCGGAACTTGTCTTGTCTCTTTCTCTCTCACGGTTTATGACATAAAAACCCGTAGAAAGTGATTTATCGTAAATTTGTATAGGTTGTGTATAAATATATTGCTCTCTCTCCATATATATTCTTGCTCTGAGGGCGTAATCAAACATATGAGCAGCCAGCTAGTCATCTCATACGAGTAGCCACAGTGATTTCGCGGGCTGACCACGCGATTGCAGGGAACTCAAACAAAGCAGTCTGATGGAACCGCGCGCGACGCCACTTTGTGTTTGGTAATGAGGAGCTGATTAGCGTAATACAAGCACGTAAGCATCGTAAACTACGGAAAAGGTATTTTTATACACAAATTTAGCGGAATCTTTTGATCTAATGTCGATGTATACAGAAGGGTCATATGGTATCGTTACATTTCAGAGATGTTAATCTTTATTATGTTTAATAACCACTCAAATTTGTATGCCGACAAGTCGTGGCATCGGGGTACAATAATATTTAGATTGACGACACCGGCGTCAGACTCCCGGGACTCTTCTCTTTCCCTTTTATTTTTTAATTTTTTATTGCTATTATTAGGACAAGAGAAAACTAGTACCACTTGTTTACATTTCTAATTTGTTACCACTGTTTATTATTTCAGTTTATTTCGTCGTTTTGATAATTGTGGCTATGGTGAGTATTACACATTAATTTTCCTAGAAAAATATTGCCAACTTTCTCCGGATAAAAAAGATATTCTAAAAAATAAGGTAGTTGACTTTATTGATAAAGTTTCAAGTTGGATGTCTGTAAATAAACTCAAACTTAACCCGACCATAACAGAATTTATCTGGATAGTTTCTCTCGGAAGGCAGGCCCTTCTTGACTCCAGTCCGATACAAATACAGGGTACCGATATCATTCCTTCCAAATATATAAAATTTCTCGGTTTCATTATTGACAATTGTCTATTTCTTGAGTCGCAAATCTCAAAGGCTGTGAGTTCTGGATTTTTCCATCTAAGGCAGATTAAATCAATCAGAAGATGCCTTCCTTCTGATGCGGCTAAATCACTTATAAATTCCTTTGTCGTCTCACGTATGGACTATTGTAATAGTGTATATGCTGGCCTCCCTCAGAAATAACTCAACAGGATACAGTCCGTCTTCAATGCAGCGGCGAGAATGATATATAGTGAGTCCAAATATTGTCACATAACTCCACTTCTGAATCGCCTTCATTGGCTTCGATGCCCTGAAAGAATATAGTTTAAGATTTGCCTTACGATTTTTAAAGCACTGCAGGGAATGGCACCAGCCTATATATCGGAACTGTGTGTCCGACAAGCCTTAAATAGTAGACAACTTACTTTGAGGTCAGCAGACGTAGATACTGCTGTTCGATTAATTGAACCATCTCGATCAAATAAACCTGTTTACTATGATCGCGCTTTTGGTGTATCTGGTCCAGTTATCTGGAATAAGCTTCCCACAAAACTTGCCAACATACAGAACCTAGCAGAGTTCAAACGAGTCTTAAAAATCCCACATACAAAACGTAACTTATTAAAATTTAATTTCTTAGAAAACGTCCCTAATTTGCTTTGTTTCGGTTTTCTCTTTTCTTCTATCATTATAACTCAATGTCCTCACTATCTACCGAAAACCATATACTCATTGTCATAAAATATTTATTTTCTTTTGTTACTTGGTATATTTACACTGATTGCATTTTTAGAATCGTTCACTTATAATACTTGAATATTAATGTTTTAAGTGCCAACATATTAACTGTCCTCAATCATATTTCCTTTTCTTTGATTTGACAAATGTGTTTATATGAATTCATATGTTTCATCTGAATTTTTATACCCTTAGCTCCTGTTAAATTGTTTTTTAATCTGTTGATGTACACATAAACTGTTATACCCATATCTGAACCTTTTCTCTCGTGATTTATGATAACGATCATTATTTTAGATAGTTTTAATTTGTATACATATTATGTATTATTTTCTCCTTGTTAGTAGTTAATCTTATTAGCATTATTAATTTAGCATGAAGCGCACTTGAGGTGAAATATCACAAAACTGCGCTATATAAGTTTACTGTTATTATTATTATAATTAACTGTAGAAGATAATATGAATATTAAAAAAAAAACTCATTTTTTTATAAATATTATTTTTTTCGCCTGCTACACGTAGTAATTAGCGCGTGATTCCACCCGCACAAAATGTGTTAACATTATCTACAATACATAGTATAAAGAAATAGGAAGGTACATATAAAGTCTTACCTTAACGTAAGAATCAATTTTTCCACGGGACGGATGCTTCGGAGAAAGTTTGTATCAGGTTTGAAAAGATCATTATTATTTTTTTTCCAGCTTTTATAGACAATTTTAACTTTTATAGTATTTTTTCATATAGCGTCTAAAATTCTTCTTTGTTTTCCATCTCTAAATTTAAATCATTAGTACCATTTTTAACTCTCAATATTTGCCACTGAATATAGGAATTTTCCAACAAATACATATCTCCGATGTCCATTATTTAAAAAAGGTTTAGAACAGCTTACCGCTGTGGACGACCACTGAGGGTCTTAATTCTCGGAATCAGCGGCGATTTGTTGTAGGCCCGCCAGTCGACGCCTGCCGGGAAGGGGTGGTGCGTTAATACGGCGTTTCGTTCCGCCCACCTCGCCAGAATTCTCTCGTCACAAGCGTGTTCGCCCGCTACAAGATAGTACGTCCGATACACTGCCGATCGCTTTCCGTTTCAGTATTATTAAAGAAAGTTCATTACGTCGGGAATGTTAAGCGTGGTGAATTTTCAATAAATTAATAAAGTGCGTTCTATCTACCCCACTCTCCGCTATGCCATCTCCATGCAACGAAGGAGAATGTTCGGATGTGCAGTTTACTCGCAAATATCATAATAATATATACGAGTATATAAAATATTTCTCTTGGAATCTCACGATCAGTTTACGTTCCGTTGTCGAAATGAGTGCTCTATAAGTGTTTTATTTATTTATTCTCGTGTTTACTATCGACACAATGTGTTTTGACCTGGGATTATGCGTGTGCTGCCATGTAATGTATTATTTTGTTAGAATGTTCATTTAGGTGCCGGAAAATATCTCGAATGCCAACTTCCCGAAAGCCGAAGGTCCGATTTAGTCCATGTAAATAGGTTTAAGGCATTAAACCGCAATCAACTTGTGAACCTGACCTGATTACTGATCTGAATGTGAATGGTTAGCTTAAGTTCATCTCAAAAAGTTTGAAAAATCGTAGTTTTAACTAACTAACTAACATACGACTTTGTGTTGGCACAACACTTCTTGCTTCATGCACATTAATAATAATAATATTTGGATAATTTGTGTAGCGCTGTTATTGTGAAAAATCACCTCAAGGGTGCACATTCATACATACTCTCCTGTTATTCTGACTCTTGACATGGTATGACTAAAGTATTTTGTTAATTTGATCATGCCATGTCTTCTTCGGACGTCCCCGACTTCTTCTATCATTCACTTTCGCGTCATATATTCTTTGTTCATCCGCTATACATGTCCCTTTCTTAATCCTACTAACTACTATTTGATTGTAGTTTAACGGGATAGAACGGAAAGAACAATGTATTTATTTTTCAAAATCATTACGCTTACATCACCCATGCATTCTTTCTGGATATTCACATCTTTAACAGGGTGGTACACGGTTTTACGCACATACGCCTCAGGGATCTCATTTCTTTAGGATTCAGTCTACTTTTATCCTTCCTTTGCGAGCGCCATGCCTCACTGTCATACATCAGGATTGGTATAGGCACTCCATTGTGGACTGCTAGCTTCGCTTCGGATAATGTTTATCTAAAATACAGATTTTTAAAACCCATTAATAATAGCCACTTGGCCATTTTTTGTGAAATTTCACCTCAACTAAGCATCACGCCATTTAGTCGGCAGAGAGGACAGACCGCCCCACAACTCTGTATTGGCACACCCTTCTTGCTTCATTCACATTTATCCCTCGAGGGGATTTTTCACAAAAACAGCGCTATACAAATTTTCCAGATATTATTATTATTATACATCGTCTCATACATACCCTCCTGTTATTCTGACTCTTGACATAGCATGACTCAATTATCAAGTCTTTGATTCACTTGATCGCGCGTCCTCGCCGTCCTCGGGCGTCCCTGACTTTTTTTCCATTCACTTTCGCGTAATATATTCTTTTCACACTCATTTCTTCGTTCATCCGCTCTACATGTCCAAACATTAGAAGGCAATACATATATATATATATCTGAACTTGGTTTTCGGGGAGTTGACATGAATGTTTTTATTCAGTGAAATAATATTTTGATTGTTTTTAGATTAAAAAATATATATTATTTCTGCTAGCCTGCATGCTTGGTAGTAACTAAATGTTGTTGATATTATTTTGAAAATGTATAGTTTTTGTGTGTTTTTTTACTTTCATTGTTGTGGGTATATTTTACATAATATAAAAAAAAAATTGGTCTCACTAGTCTCAAATCCATACATACCGTTTCCGTAAGCACTGCTTTTATTTTCTGATACTAATGTTATTTTTTAATCAATTTTTAAAAAATCTCGACACATAAACCACAGGTCATATAATTAACATATTAATGAAGAAATAATATCAATATTGCTCAACGAAATATGAAACAGAAAAGATACAGAAAATTAAAAAAAGAATTAGATCGCGACTGAGACTCGAACTCGGAACCTCTACTCTATCCGGGAGTAACGTCTCTGCCAATTGAGCTACCCAAACCTTTTTAGAAATCGGCGTTTTAATCAATCTCATACTTCATTAAGAATCATGAATATATATATTTTTCAATTATTAATATTCATGTATATTTTTTTTATTGTCTGTGCCTTTTTCTGTTTCGTATTTCGTTGAATATTATTGAAATTATTTCAATAATTAACTCGAAAATAAAAAGCATAAAGCTTTATAGTTAATTCTAATTTAAATATAATATAATTTACTCCTAGAATGGTGACTTTTTGTAAGGAGATTGTAAAAAACGTTTTTGAAATTTTTTAATAACATTTGTCTTTTCCTAGGGGTTAAAGAAAGTGATACGGAAACCGAGTGTACCTGAAAGTAAAAATCGAATGTACGATTCGAAGGGGGGTGACATAGTTACCCTATTTGATCTTGCATATTGAAGCATTTAAATGAAATAATCTTGGGTAATTTGTTTTTGGTAATACTTAGAGGGAAGTATATTTCAGTAATATTTGTGTAAGATATCGCACATATCGGGGTTCCATTAGAACCCCCCCCCCCGCCCCGTCGAACGGGAGTGTTAATATTATTAACAATTGATGCTTACTGTAGTATTACGTGCCACTGTTATCTAAATACAATAACGCAATCAGTACACCACACGCAGAATGCATTATACAAGCACTCGCCAGCTAAAGAGTCGAATCAATATAAGTTCACCGTGCCCACTGGCAGCAAACTAGAACAGGAAATGAATAGCTTCTGACAGTAGTCATTGTTTTGTGCAGACGCCTTTCGTGAGGCAGAACACCCCGCACCCCAAAGACCTGAAGGCCAAGGCGCACAAGCTGTTCTCGGCCAACCAGCAGAACCAGGCGCAGGCGGCGCAGGTGGCGCACGTGTCTCAAGCGGCGGAGCTGGCCCAGGCGCCTGTAGTGCCTGTGGTGGTGTCTGCGCCAGCGCCTGTGTCCGCCCCACAGGATAAGGAGCTGGCCAAGATGGCAGAACCTGAAGAGGACTCGGAAGACTTTGGCGAAAAGGTATATGTTTTTATAGTATGACTAGCGCCGACCTGTGAAAAATTATGAGATATTATAATTAATTATTAGATTTGTGAGCTGAATGTTTGCGCCCTTCTTTCCAGATAGAATATATATTTTTTTTAAATTAAAACAGATGTGACAATTTATATATTATATAAATATATTATAAACGTGAAAATAAAACTCGCATGAATGTTGAAGGGTTTAATAACGCATTTAGGTAATTACACTTGTAACACGAATAGGTATAATAATCGGATCAATATATGAACAACAGTATCGTGGGTTCCGGTCTTTACGGGGGTTGAATCCAGACTGTTTGGGTAGAGGTTAAGGGATGTTGTCCCCATCTGCACCGTCAAGTGCATTCCTCCGCCACATGTCGATTGACATCTTTGGGCGAGCCCATTTCAATTCACGCGTTTACACTCGGCCATCCTGACATCGATTGTGACCTCACAAACAGAAAAGCATAATTAGTTACAAACATTAAATAATAATCAACGGCCAACCTTCTGTCAGACATCAGTAAGACGATGTTGTGAACATCATCTTCATCTGAGAGGTGGTCATTAAAACTCCCTGGCTGCAGTCAATCAAGTGACCTGCTCCAGGTTCCATCACAAACTTACGTTTCGGTCCATCACAGGAACCAATCCATAACACAGTGACTTTTCATTACATCACCCAGATGTAGCAACACACGGATAGCCTCTCCAAGACATATCCAATACACTACGTGCGATTCTCAGAGGCTTCCCAAGCATGTAATCCACTCAACCGTTTAGTATTCAGAGGCTTCCCAAGCATGAAATCCAAACGACTGCACTTATCAGAGGCTTCCCAAGCATGAAATCCAAACGACTGCACTTATCAGAGGCTTCCCAAGCATGTTGCTAGAGGCTTCCCAAGCATGATATCCAAATGTGCACTTTTCATCATTGATCTAAACGATCAATTTCTGCAAATACTTACGCCCACCTTTATTTTGAGCTTACCATGACCATCGACCAAGATGGCTTACTAGAGAGAGGGTCAATCTTGCGATTAATTTCCGCGCCGTCTCAGTCTAGCAGTCAAATGACTATCCTAGTGCCAACAGTCACATCCACATCAATTTTGTCTGCATAATCACAATACATTGATTATTCCAGCAGTCCAATGACTATCCCAGTGACAACAGTCACATTCACATATATTTAATCTGCATAATCACAACAAATTGAGTCTTCCAGCAGTCAAACAATAACTATCTCAGTGACAACAGTCACTTCCACATCTGCTTTATCAGCAAAATCATAATAAATTGATTCTTTCAGCAATCACACAATAACTATCTCAGTGAAAACAGTCACTTCCACATCTGTTTTATCAGCAACTACATAATAAATTGATTCTTTCAGTAGTCAAACAATAACTACCTCAGTGACAACAGTCACTTCCACATCTGTTTTATCAGCAAAATCATAATAAATTGATTCTTTCAGTAGTCAAGCAATAACTACCTCAGTGACAACAGTCACTTCCACATCTGTTTTATCAGCAAATACATAATAAATTGATTCTTTCAGTAGTCAAACAATAACTACCTCAGTGACAACAGTCACTTCCATATTTGTTTTATCAACAAAATCATAATAAATTGATTCTCCTAACTCGCTTATTAGCTCCAATATACTTTCTAATGAACCGTGTCATTTTAGGAAACCAAAACTCGCTCCTAATGAGTTTTTCGCACCGGTCAAACCAATAGTGATCAATATTATCATGCTATCTCCCAATTAGGATCCACCTGGCCATAGACAGAATAACCATCCTTTTTCCGGACAAAGTTTTACAAAATAATCAACCATTCCTCATACAAAAACCTGTATCGATATCCTTATTTGCCTTGCCACTCATGACAATCTATTTCTTGATCCCAGAAATGCGAAGAAAGTAATCAATCATCACTTCCAATCGTTGAAACTTGTAACATTAACTTCCTGAGGCACATGTTTTGCGGCTCAAGACTTTTACTCATTTATTATTTCGCCTATCTAGCGATATTGAATATCCTGATCATTCTCCATGTCGGTCGATAGATCCCGAACATATCCTATGAACTATGTATCTCTTTATCAAATTTGCTTAAACAGCTGTACATTCAAGCTGTACATACAAGGATATTGAAAGAAGGGTGAATGCAGGAAACTCCATGAATGGAGGACTGAACGCTGTTGGGGCAAATAAGAAATTGTCCAAAGAAGCGAAGCTAGCAGTCCACAATGGAGTGCTTATACCAACCCTGATGTATTGCAGTGAGGCATGGAACTGGCAGAGGAAGGATGAAAGTAGACTGAATGCTGTGGAAATGAGATCTTTGAGACGGATGTGCGGTAAAACCATGTATGACCGTATTACAAATGTGGATATCCGGAAAGAATGCAAGGCTGATATGAGCGTAATGGATAGGATTAAGAAAGGGACGCTTAGATGGTTTGGGCATGTAGAGCGAATGAACGAAGAAAGGAGTGTGAAAAGAATATATGATGCGAAAGTGAATGGAAGAAGAAGTCGAGGACGCCCGAGAAAGACATGGCACGATCAAGTAAATCAAATACTTGAATCGGGTCGTGTGAAGAGTCAGAATAACAGAAGAGTAAACGATGTATGAATGTAAATGAAGCAAGAAGTGTGTGCCAAGACAGAGTTGTATGGCGGTTCGTCCTCTCTGCCTACCCTTGCGGGGAAACGGCGTGATGGTTAGTTAGTTAGCTGTACATTCTCCCACCGACTCTCGAGTCTGCTTCTTCTACTCATTTGAAGTCACCTGACTGACATAAGTAGCCTGTTTGGACGAACCGTTCTGTTGTATTTCCATTAATATGCCTCCCAAGTCCAACATACTAGTATCGAGCTCCCTTGAGGTAATATTTCGCAAAAACGGCGCTATACAAATTAGCCAAATGCATTGGTGTTTTGAATTCTCTATTCCAAATAGCCAGTTAATGTCCTAGATCCCAGATTGTTGTATTCAAATAGGCAACTGTAAACATTTTCCAAAATTTCCTATAAAATCTCTCTTATACAGCAGTGCGGGTGTGAGGGATTGATTTTATCAAGTCTATCCTCTTAGATACCGTTCTAGAAGTCAACATAGCATTCACTAGTATCTTCTACACTTCATTTTTAATAGTTCAACTAAATACACAAAGTAGATTAGCTAATCCATAAATCACCCAAAGGTGTTTGTAGCCATCAGTATAGATTCGTGTCATAGTGTTTTTATTAGAATCCCTAGCTGTGCTGCAATTAAAGCATATCCTCCCATACAAACAGAAATCAGCTGACTTTTTTCTAACTAGAATAACGGGGCTTTCAATCAAATTCTCTCTTGATTCCATTTATTAGAAGGTAATCGATCTTTTCCTGCATAACTCTATGCCCTGCGAAGGTAAGTCTAAACACCTTATAGTAGATCGGTTTTTCTGAAATCATCTAGATCGTCTTTTCTCCAAAATATCTGCATTCTAGTTAAGAAGTAGAGCGCACAAACCATGCATTAGTATCTTCAAGCTCCTAGAATAAGTCTGACTTTTCCTTGTCATCAATATCACCAATATTCTAGTCAGCTGCTTACCTAATAAGCAAATTCATGCAACTTACTGCACCACATGGGTCGCTATTTTCTGCAGGAACCAAGATCATAGCACCGGGATGTTACCGCGTACTCAGATGAGCCATCAACTAAAACAATTACCTTTATAAGCTGCGATGAAACCAAAACATCGTTAGGTTGGTTCACTGAAAATAAGTCTACCTCTAAGATCACCTGATCTAATCATAATCTTACCGTAGGAGAAACTTGCAAATCCTTCTTTAGTTGTAGACCAACCTTTGGCTACCAACGAGTGCTCCAGCTGGTTAATGACCGGCTGATCAATGTCTCCCATGCTCCAATCCATCACAGGGGTAAAGGTTGCTAGTGTCAACTTAAATAAATGTACATACTTTAAGGTATCCTCGAGCATCAGCTTAACATGCTCCATACTCCTTTTACCATATCCAACCATCCTCGTGTAGCGGGTGTCACTACGGTGTCTAGGATTGTTACAGGTGAGACAATCCTCCATTTGTCCCCAGATTCCGCATTGTTTAATCATGTGACCTGGCTTGCCATAGGTGAGACAATCCTTCATCTGCCCTCAGATTCCGCAATCTTTAAGTCTTGTGACCTGGCTTGCCACAGGTGAGACAATCCTTTATCTGCCCTCAGATTCTGCAATGTTTAGTTATGTGACCTGGCTTGCCACAGGTGAGACAATCATTCCCGGCTTCGGCATTATTGTCTTCCTTTCAACCTCCCCAATGCGCCGCGGGTACTTGACGCGTTTTGCTAGGCATTGCGCAATACCTGAATGAGGCGTGAGACGACTGCCTCGTCACCTACACGACATCTCTTCATCAGCATTTTCTTATGACAATAGTGTGTTATCGTTTCATAGTATCGTATCTTCCTTCAAATAAGTCGGCGTATTCCATAAAATGCGTAAATGTGCGTTCCAACTGGTTCCGACGCATCCTTTCATTTGATTCACAACAAATCGTTTTCGTCCAGGTGATTCTACCTCTTGCGAGTTGATCCGCGAAGTCGTGTCTACGTATAGCGAGACTTAATATTGTAATCCCAGTCTAAAAACTTCACTTCAACAAGCTTTCCACCATATAACTAGGTATATCTTCTAGTTCGGGTCGAAATAAGGGATGATCTCTCTCCAACAGCTGGTTTAGACGCAGACAAAGGCACCGTCGGGCTCCGTGATGCATTATAGCGTCCATCGATATTTTCCTCCAGCATTCCCTCTAACTTGATCTCCAGAAGTTTCTCAAACACAACCCTGGCGGGTACGGCGTCATCATTTACCTGCGTCGGAGGTCTAGTTACCGACAGTTTAGCACGGGATTTGTTTTTCGGCATCACAGCACTTATTGTACTCAATAAAAAACTCTCGATTATTAGCACAGTTAAGCCATAAAACAACGGACTACTTAGTTGTGAACCAAACACTTAAAAATAGCAGGGCTTTATGGGTAGTTCTCTTCCGTTGGTCACACAAAGGATTAGTCCTTTGTCTCCTTGGTTGGTATTTTACTACCCCGAACACAACTTTTGTCAAATTTCACAAAACTGACTTAAACACAATGTTCTCCGCACAAACAATTAATAACACAAGCTTCTTCACGTAAGGGTCTCTTTTGCGTCAGGTGGCGTGCTTTGTTTGTTGCACAAAGGAATCGAGTATCCCTTTAACTTTTGGCGCAATTACAGGGTATATCCCGCTTCTGATTTATAAACGTGAAAATAAAATTCGTATGAATGTTGAAGGGTTTAATTACGCATTTAGGTAATTACACTTGTAACACGAATAGGTATAATAATCGTATCAATATATGAACAACAGTATCGTGGGTTCCGGTCTTTACGGGGGTAGAATCCAGACTGTTTGGGTAGAGGTTAAGGGATGCTGTCCCCATCTGCACCGTCAAGTGCATTCCTCCGCCACATGTCGATTGACATCTTTGGGCGAGCCCATTTCAATTCACGCGTTTACAATATATTACATATTATGTTATATATTATATGGTATTATATGTATTATTATATAAATTGTCACGGCTGAGAATCGAACCCCGATCAACTGCATAAAAGACAACTATGCTGACCATTAAACCATTAACTATTGTGGGAACGGCAACGTAAATTCATTATATATACTGAAAATAAGAATGATGTATTTTTTTAATTTTAGAATGTTAAGTGCTCACATCACAACCGAAATTATATTACATCATTATGTTAAAAGGTTAGTAAAGTCCTGGCCAGACTTGTGCCTTTGACAAACTATTTTCGCTTCAGGTTATTTTTACCATTTTTTCCAATACTCATCTGAGGTGATTTTATCAAAAATAAGGTGAAGAATCGATAACATTTCGACTTGCCAAAATTAAGGACTTTTGTATCAGTGATGGCCTAAGGCAGAGGTGT
The DNA here is from genome assembly GCA_022651775.1 of Drusus annulatus. Taxonomy (NCBI): domain Eukaryota; kingdom Metazoa; phylum Arthropoda; class Insecta; order Trichoptera; family Limnephilidae; genus Drusus; species Drusus annulatus. The sequence continues at coordinate 95,588 of JAGWCC010000871.1, forward strand.
CGAACTCATTTTTTACCCACGGCAGCAGACCGAGATTCCATTAATTTGAGGAATTTAACCACCTGGAGGTGGTCTGCATCTCTGGAGATTCGGATGCGTCTTCAGCTAGCTCTTCTGTTTTATTATATTTCAATTGCACCATGTTGCAATTCTATGCATTGTATGTTCTATGCATGTGTTCAACTTTTTTGTTTCCTCTTTCCCAGTTACACAAAACTGCAGATAGGCAGACATCCTCTTCCGTCACAGCGGAAGACAGCCCGCCCACGGCTGATGAAGACACAACTGCCTCCGACGCTGAGACCGGCCAGAACGATGATTCCGATGAAGAAGAGGTCGGTTTCTTATTGTTATTCATTATACTTCAAATAACATCTTAGAGAATGCCTATGATACATCAACGTTCTAACAATAATATTGGTGGATGAAATTCTTGGTAAAACTGGATGCATGGGGTCTATTATAAGCTTAGGTTTTGAAAGTCAGAAAATAATATTTTCTTCTTCGAAGTTTCTTTGATTTGTATTGTCTAGGTAAGCTTCTTTCTTCCCGACGGTGACTTCATTGCGAAAAGGACGTTCATCGTGTCCCACGCTAAAATCAAATATTGTATGCATAAAGTGTGTGTTTTCTTGTCTTTTACAAGGGCAATACTGACACTTCAACTCTCGAACCGAGAGACCTAATGCATTTTTTAAATTTGAATTATTTATGTACACAATAAATGTTCAAAATCCAATTTGAATAAATAAATATCATCGACCCCTTTCCTGGTATCGAACTCGCAAATACTGGATCCAGAGACAATGATTTTAACGCTATGCCACGGAAGACATCAATCCTCTTAAAAATGTTTGATATATAATCTGTCGTCATCCAAACACACACCTTATTACTATCACTGCTGTCTTCAGAACCCCAATAGCAATAACGCAGGATATGTAGGAGAGTATGTTTGTTGAATGATATTGTATCCCTCCGGCACTACCCAGGAATGCTACGGGCCCAAGCGCGTGGGGTTCACGTCGGGCCCGGCGCCCGGCGAGGACAGCTCCCGGGCCCGCGTGCGCCGGCGCGCGCCGGACCGCGGCGGTCCCGACGCGGGGGCCGCCTCGCGCCTGCACCGCCGCGACACGCCGCACCACCTCAAGAACAAGCGCGTGCACAGCAGCCTCATGGACCGACGCAAAGTGGAGGTGCTCCTCGCGCAGGTCAGCACACAAACTCCTGCCCCATCGTGCCTGGCTTTTGTTAATGTTGTGCTCATATTTCGCTCTGTTTCTGTGTTATCATTATTTTGATTGTTTGTGTATTTACCCTATCAGCTGAGCTTGTCTTGTACATGTGAGTTAATGATGGTGGTTGTCATCAGGGCCGGTCCTGTGCGGGCGCAATTGGAGTAGTTCGCTCCAGGCGGCAAATTGCCAAGGCGCTGATTTCTTTTTAATAATACACAAATCATAATATTACTTTGAAAATTATTTCATTATTTTGAAAACATCTAAATAAACATACTAAAACAAACAAACTCAAATTTCACAAAACAAAACATTTACACTGTAAACAAGTAATTTCTTGGATTAGTTTATATTTAGTTATTTTCAGAGGGGAAACCTACCAAAAACGAGTGGTTAACAATGATTAAATTTTACATAAAAGTTATGATCTTTGTATATAATACTCATGGTTTCACGTGGAATATAGCTAAGATAACTATTATTACAATTTTTTAAATTTTTATTATACGTTGTAAGTTTTTCGAAAATGTTGGTGTTTAATTTTAGGTTTTGCAAAACTTTACCTGCGCCTTTCATTTAGGCGCCGCGCCTTTTGGCTTAAAGCCGGGCCTGGTTGTAAAGATATCGAATGTATAAAACAAAAATTTGCTGAAAAAATGGTTCTGTGTTATTAGCTCAAATAATGGTAGAACAGATACACAATTAGTAAAGGGTTACGATTTTTCCTTTTCTGTTTCGAGATATCAAGGAATTGGTATTTTTAAAATTGTTTTTAGCTAAACGAAATGCTTTCTTAACTAAATAATATTACTTAACAACTTACATAATATAAATAATGATATATTTTAAGGGTCCAGCACCCAAAAATAAACACTTGTACAAGCAATACTACAAATGATTTATCTGTTTATTATATTATAAGAAATATATTAAATAATAAAAATGAAAAAATAATAATAAAAAAATTAAAATATATGTAAGAATCAGCTAAATTTTAAGTTATTATGATATGGTGATTGTGTCCTTCCGGAAGTGACCTGCCAGGTAAGTATGTCGCTGTGTATTTATATAAACTAAGAATTAATATTAAGTAGAAATTAAGATTTGTACAGCGCCCTTGAGGTGATTTTTCACAAAAACGGCGCTATACAAAATATCCAAATATTATTATTATTATTATAAGGTTTCCAGTGAATGCAATTCTCAAACAGAAGATCTTTGAAATTCTTTTTGAAATGCATTCTGGAATTTTAGGTAAAATACCTTCGCTGGTTTTCAAACTACACCTTTACATACATTTTAGAATGTTTTTCATCTCTATAATACTAATGATGAATGTTTGTCTGTCTGTTTTAGAATTTCTCGGAAATTACTAGACCGATTTCGCTTAAATAACACATTTTATTTTTATTATTTACGGGAGGTTTAGGGAGTAGTTTGAATCAAATCCAATATGTAAAACTCTTGCTATAAAATTAGGTAACTACTTACGTTTTTTTTTCAAAATATTTTACTAAATGAAATTAACTTTTCTTTGTTTAGAGATAAATCAAATATTAATACTAATATAAATGAGTATAAATAATTTTAAAATGGAAAACACAATTAGGTACCTAATTAGGTTTCTTTTTTTAAAAATATTTTTTTAGAATGAAATAAAATTTTCAAATTGATGTTTCTTTGTTTATAGATAGTAATAGTCGTCAAAATGCATTACTTTTGATGTCAAAATAATTATGATACAAAAAAAAGCTATTGGTCGATCTACAAGTCAAGCAAGAAAGATAAAGGCATCATGAGCTTCAAAAACAGTGGAGCGAAGGGAAAAATAATTAAAACCGATCTATTTAGAACATGTCAAGCCCATTTTTCTGAGACAGACGAGCAAAGGGAGAAAATAATGAAATAATTTTAGCGATTGTTAATGTGTTTTTTAAATTTTAATTTCAAATCCGATTCGCAGTGGAAAATGAAGATGTTGGAATTCGAATGGCATATTTTCGTAATCATTGGGATGCGTGGCAAAAGTATATCTTCTTTTTATAATTTAATATTTAAAATTGTAGCATCGATGATGTTTTGAATTTTTTTTTTTTCAATAAAAGCTTGGTTCCGTTTCAAAGTCTTTTTGGATTTATTTTTCGGGGAAGAATGATAGACAAGCCAATTTGGTAATTGTGGCGTTGTAAATCATGCCGAGTACTCGCTACTAGAATATAAAAGATAACAGGATAACATTTTTATTCACTGGAAACATTTTTGAGGTTTAATATTGTTCACTTTAAGATTGAACAGTTTTTTTTTTTTTTTTAATACATATGTTTATTCTATAATTATTGTTTCAGGTTAATTGATGTTATTTAATGTTGGACTTAACTTTGTTATTGGTGTTCTATTTGACAACTGCAAAACAATGTTTTGTAAAAATCTCCCTTACTTAACAAGCGGCATCACAACACTTAGACTGGAAGCCCATATTTGAAGGGAAGACTCAAATGTCTATAAATATTTCAACCTCAATGGGAATCGCGCCCCCCAATTCAAAGACAAACATTCATTTTTAAAAACTTTTTTGTTTTTTTTTTATGACTACTGGTTTAAATATGAACACAAATGCCAATTCAATTGTTTTCAGTTTATCAAATCTTTTGTTTTGTGTAAATAATGCTCACGTTTTATACTTCATAATTTTTGTTGTTATTGTTTTCTGTTAAAATTTCAAGGTATTTAACTTATTTTACACACAAATTTATTATTATCATAACTCTGTTATTAAAAAAAGCAATCTGGTTCAATAATAAAATTCTCTTATAAAATAAGAAATAGTTGGATCTCCCAACTGAACACCACAAAAATGCTTCAATACTAAAATAACAGCATGTATTTGCATGCAACAACATTATTATTAATTTAATCATGTCCATTCTGTTTTCTGTTTTCATTCACTTGGCATTCATTTATGCATTGTTTGTATGTTTCATATACTCTTCTAATATTCAAAATAATTAATCGATGTATTCTTCATTTTTAAAATTATTTTTTAATTTTTAATTCATTTTCATAATGTATGTTTTTGAATATTCCAATATTTAAATTTAAGCTGTGGATATATCATTTACAGCTATTTTGTATTCATTAAACAATAGCTGTTAATTCTAAAAACTATCAGCATTACAAAAATCAGATGGACATCTCTTATATAATATTAAAAAAAAAAAACAAATCAATATATCGACTCTGGAAAGGCAAAAGGGCTTAAGCTACACTGGTCGAAAATGAGTTAAATATGCAGTTTTGTTCAGTTTTTTGCATCGAATGCTCTGGCTCTCGTTTGATTGTGTTTGACTTTTGTGGCCCTTCAGCCATCTAATATTTTTTTTTTCCATTTGGCAGAAGGCTTGACTCAAGCGACACAAGTTCGGGACTTTTTTTTAGCTTTTTGTCGCTTCGCGTGACTCAGTGGGAGCATTGAGTTACCTGAGTTAACTTTTTTATTTTCAAAATCCAACCAGATACCGAAGACTTATGAATTTTCTTGTAAAAAACAAACTTTCAATTACTTTGGTGTAAACTTCCCAAAATGGCGCTTCAGCCCTTTTGCCTTTCCAGCGTCAATATATATAATGTTTGCATTGCAATGGGAATGAAACCCGCAACCAACTGATCCAAAGTCAAATGCCTTTAACGCTAAATTCATAAAATATTTTCAATTTTTTTGTACTTGATAATTTTATGCAGTCTTTGATATTGTATTCAAGAAGCCCCTCTAATAACTTTTCTATCTTTGTGTAGGCACTGAAAAAGAAGGACGAAGACCCTGTGAGCACAGGGAACCACTCTACCCCACCGGGCAGCATAAGCGACAATAACGAGGGTAAGTCCTTTTTACCTTTATGTTGCTTTTCAGTACAGTCTCCATTTGATGTTTTTATATTTATTTTCTATCCATCAAATTCAGGTTCTGTAAAATGAATATTTCTCAACGTTTATGCACAAATATTAATTATTGACTATATAATGAGGCAACTGAGATATTATAATTACTGGAAATAATATATGAGATATTTTTTTTCATATGATAAAATAGAAGTCTCCCTCTATTATAACAAATACCGGCATAGCTCATGTCACCGTTTCTTTTCAATATTCATAGATGGCAGTGCTCTCTAAGAAAATGTTGAATTTGCAACAATTGAAAACTAATGTTTAAATTTAAAAACAAAGATAAAACTTCTTTACAATATCAAAAAAATATTTTAATGATAAACAAAAAGGTACTTTTGTAGCAATTATGTACTTCCGGCTTGCTAGTTTCATGAGATGTAATTTATTTCCTCTAATTTTCATTTGTGTGAAACATACACATAAAACAGAACACAATTGAATTATTATTTCAATTGTGTTCATTCAATTAGCATTAAAAATGAAATAATGTACTCTATCGTACATAATCAATTTGTTATTAGCCTAGTACAGAAATTGACAACCCTTGGCTGGAAAGGCTGGGTAAAGAATTGATAAACCCTTCGTTTGTTTCGTGGAATCTGACAAGAAGCAAATGGTTGGGAAATCCTTCTCGGCAAGTCAGTTCCTACACTTCGTTGTTTCATACCTTAGGTATCCAGTTGAGTAATTTGCAACACGTAAAGTGCAAACCTAGTATTTCTTCATCCCCTTTCAATTATAATGTTAATCAGTCCATGAAACCTGGTCGGCGCCTCAAGCATTGTTAAATAGCGATGCCAAAATAAAGTAACTGTTTAACAATAAAACAGTGTATTGAGTAATTAGCTGTTTCCCAACACTAGTAACCCTAACCATGACTTATCAAAAGAATGAAACTTCATCGATGGCCTACTAATCTCGCCGTTAGTTTACCTGCACCGGGTCGCCCTATCAGCGTGTAATTCCGTGATAAGGCGTAAGGCCTTCGCTATCAGCTATCAGCGCCTATGGCACGCTATGCGTTTGTTTGCGCAGTCCGCGATAGCATTCTCCACTTCCACTAAATTATTAGCACACCTCTGGATTAGATATGAAATGCTAGTCTCAGTGCGGTTGCGGTATGGGCCTCCTTTGTTTTGGTTCGGGTTCGGGTTCGAGTGTAGAGTTCTGAGTGAGTTTGATGCTGTTCAGTTTCAATAAAGTGATATTCCGTCAAGTGAGTTAGCGATTCTTTTTTTCGCAGACTGCTTAAAAGTTGTTTTAAGTCTAGAAAACCTTATTAATTTCCAGGGTTGGTTTTAATACCAAGCTACTTAGATAATACTACCTGAACTAACTTACCATCACGCTATTTCTCCGTAGGGGTAGGTAGGGTGGATGAACTGCCTTACTTTATTTGTATTCACACATCGTCTCATACGTACTATTCTCAAGTTTTCACTTGGTCAAGCCATATCATAATAATATTAATAATAAAATTGCATTTATATAGCGCAGTTTTGTGTTTCTTTACTTCAAGTGTGCTTTTCTTTTATAATAAACTTTAAAAAAAATATTTTGTGTCTCCATTCAAAGGTTATGCTCTTAAAATGACTCCCACAGTCAGCGCCGGATCCACCATACGTTCAAACTGTACAAAAAACATAGGCGCCATCTCTGAAGGGGCGCCGTCAAAATAATATAATTTTATTTAAATTTACTTTAAATATCTAAATCATATCAAAATTTCCCCAAACATTTTAAAATTACCCACATCATGGGGTAATTATGTTTTTATTGCGCTGGCAGCATCGCTATGCATTGAACGACTAGCATAAATGTATGGGGTGTAGATTTTTGTCACGGATTTTTTACGTATTGCATAGTAATTATATGGACGTAAAGTCTGTTTTTCTATGGAGTGTTATACGTTAAAGTTATGAGAATCAAAGTCTACAAACAATCACCGTGCCCGTCATTTTCATACAAAGGTGAAAATGAACCGTTAGAGATTGTACATATTTTTGTCACGGCGACATTGTACCGGTGACTGCGCTTATTTGGTTTTTCATATACGCTTACTGTAATATTTTTTGGAGTTTATTTTTCAATCATGTGATTTTTGAGTAATATAAAAAAAAAATATTTATGAAATCCCACACCTCCGCTATCGTCTTTTTTCTACATCTAAAAGTAACTGGTTCCAAAAGTAGAAAATAAACTCTAAAGATAGTTACTTTACAGTTCACTCTCGTATGAATTTATAAAGTTGTATCTGTCCATTATTTATTCCGGGAATTTTGTTGATGACATTTGACAGCTGTCAATTTTGATGCATAATACTTTTTTGGGTTTTATCAGTGTCTAAAGATTAATTTGTGTTAGTTACAGTTTTAGTTACAGCGCCCTTGAGGTGATTTTGTTGATTCTAGACTAATTTTGGCCAAAATTATGTCAAAATACAAATAATACAAGAAGAAATACATAGGTCTTACTTTACGTACGGTTAGACTTGAGTAGAGTTTTGTTTTTGTTGGAAATTATTTTCTATATCTCTAGTAAATAGTGCTTTGGCTAGTTCAGAATTGTATGATTGGAATCATTTGTTACAAAACTTAAATTCGCAAAGTAATTTGGAAATGTTTGATTATTTGTGTCAAATAAAAAAGGATAAGAGAAGGGAGAGAGAGAGAGAGAGAGCGAGAGGGGGTTCGGGGGGGCACTAGTACTTACTGCACTGGGTGCTAGATGTCGTGGAACCGGCTCTGCCCACAGTGCCATATAGATGATAAAATAAAGTTACAAATAATCATACAGCTAAAATATGAATCCTAGTCCAATCATGCAACATGAATGTAAGATTTAGGTTAGATATTGCTAAAACATATAACATGTAAATAGCCAACATATATGCAAATAAACGTCGTAATTTAAAAATGCCAACTTGTCTTCCTAATTTATTTTCTGTCTTTTCCGTTTATTACCTAATGTAAAAGACAATATTGTATGAAAGTATATTGTTAAAATAAATGTGTAGGTATGCAATTATACTAAAACATCATAATGCCGATAGGTAGTGACATTTTGAGTAAAATAAAATGTGTTGATTCGGATCAGCAATACATCAATTAATGTGCTGAAATCGTTCCAAATCAACCCCTATCTTTAAGGTTATGGTCTGAAAACTCAACACTTTCCATTTAATCACTTGTAAATGGTTGATGAACTGGTTAAAATCGATTATCCGTGTGCTTATTTATACAAAGAGAGATATTCCCTTGAGATGATATTTCTTTCACGAAAAGTGTAACACGCTGTAGAAATCAGCCATATTATTATTATTATTATTTATATAACACATTAGCTAGAATCATGTGAATCAATATTACCTATGAAGTAAAATAATTTCAATGTCGAAATTGAATGAATAAACAACATCGATTTAAATCAAGTCATCATAAGTTATCAGATTCTAGCACTCAATGGTTATCATTTTATATCTTAATCAATTCGAGTTGGAAATTAATAAGCCTGAAAATCTTCAAGTTAGCGTTAAAAAACTATAAATATAATATTTCCACGAACAAAATTGTGAAAAACGAATTCAATTTTTAGATATATTTTTATAAATCAAGCAAATATGTATTATTATCTTTGGTGTACTTTTATATTGATAAAGCTGTTAATTGTTCATACTAATTCATTAAAAAGAAATTAACAATGGAGGTGTGGATTAAATTAGAATATAAATAATTGACAGTAAATCAGCCTTTTAATAGTATTTAGTTGGTATTAAGCTACAATAATTGGTAATTATAGTATTTTTTTCTTTCTGAACTAATAAAAAAAAATACTCTTTTTTTTTCTCATTATGGTACAAATTAAAATAGTATTATTTTTTGGAATGTTTATATCTTGCTGTCGATTGTGAGATTATCGGTAAAAATGTGACCCAATTTAAAAAAATATTATTATTTTCCTTACTTTTTCATAGTAAGTAGTGCCCTCTCCACGCCGTGGTAAGCAGAAATGATCTAAAGCCATCATAAACTGTTCAAGGCCAGCACCCAATAATACGCACTTTTTGGCTTTCTAATACAAGCAATACTACAAATGAACTATCTATTAATTCTACACGGGTAGTTAGGAAAATATCTGAAGTTTTCAGTGAATACATATTTTAACTGTTATTTTTTAAATTATATGTGAAATGCATACTGGAATTTTATGTAAAACGTACGAAAGTACTTTCGCTGGTTTTCAATTTGCACCTTTTACTGACATTTTATTACCTATGTTTTTCTTAGAATTTTAAAGATTAAAGTCAAACATAATATCCACTGGAAACCTTAGATATTACTGCCCACCCATTTAGAATTTACAGATAAATCATTTGTAGTTTTGCTAGTATTAGAAAGCTACAAAGTGTTGTTTAGTGCCATTTTTGAATGCTAAGGCTTCAAGACCGTTTTTTTTATCATAAAAATACTTTCCGCGAAAACAATTTTGCAGATTTACTTGCGCGATTGAAATTTGTATCTGTATTTAGTCATAGTGGTAGTTCGTCTCTATCGTGTTATTCGTATTCAGTATTCCTCTTGTGATGACGTGTTGATTGCAGTCGGTAGAGAGTGCGGCATATTCGTATGTTGTCAATCCGAGTAATGATTCAGTGATGAAGAGACCAGTGGCACTCTACCAGTGTTTGACTCATCGCCTCGTGTCCATGAGAGTTCACCTCGAGCGTGGGCAGCTCTGTACAGTGTACACTATGGTACACAGCACACACACCTCCGTTCTTCCATACGGCTAAACATCACCTACTTCGTGATACAAATGGTACAATAATCCAGATAATACTGGCGCGTTCCAGAGATGCTCTAGGTATCGCCCTGGTGAATACCATACACCTGGTTACCATTCAGAATTAAAACGTTGCTTGAAATGGTTTAAGCCGGGTACTTCACAGTCTTCCTCTTTCCCATCTCCTTACCATCCCCACACTACCTGCAGTCTCACAACATACCCCGATTTAAGATGCCCCAGTCTTGCTGGCTCCAGACGGTTGGGAGCAGTTGAGCAGGACTCTTGTGCGATATTCACTGTTCAACAATAATAATATACTATAATCGACTGAATTTTAGCGATGACCGGTTAGTAGAGTGGACAAACGCGTTGGATTCCCACCCGGGCGTCGTGGGTTCAATTCCTCTGCTGGCTAAGTCCTCCGCCATTGCACAAGCAGCATTTTCCGCTTATTATGACGGTATTAAGAGTTTTTCGAATATTGTCAGGTTATTCGTAACCCGGGAATGTTCATAAGAATAATAGAAAATATATCTTCTGAAACGACTAGATTCTCAAACGGCGAGTTCTGGCGTTATGCACAGCTTTTTCTAGCGGGAATTTATAGTTCAAGTAGGAATGCTGATTTCACGCTAAAACGCCATTTGCATCATGAGATATAGACCTTTTAAAACATAAGACAAGACGTCACATTGTTTATTTCGTATTACTCAATTAAAATCTCGGGAGGAGTCGGGTAGTTCACAGTTCACATAAAAGAGGCTGGGTATTGAATTGAACGGATGTTAATTACACCTAAATAAAAAGTGAAGACTTTAAAACGTCATCCATCTTGTCTCTATTTCAAAACAAACGCACTAATGAACACGTGCTACCGTTTGAGGCGACGCCTACTATTCACCTTCGAGCTCCCGACCAATTGTCTCCGAGACTTGTTGATAAATACGTCACGAAAAGAACGTTCAATGCAGGTGATATTTCGCTAAAATAGCGCTATATAAATTATCCAAGTGTTATTAAATTAGTTCGTAAAGTGTTATTTATAAATTAACGGACTAAAGTCCAATACAAATAGCATATAAATTGAGATAAATGCGCATAAAAAATAAGCAAAATAAACATAAGAGAAGTTTAATGTTGCCTAGTCTATATATCTTTTAAAAAAAAAAATCTGGTTTTTCCGATATTGCATTCTTAACAATTCTGCAACAACCGCAAATTGTCATAATTTTGTACATTATCTGACTTAAAAAATATTTGTCTTCCAACTGCTAATAAAGACGCTACCGGTGGAAGTTGAAAAATAATTGTGAATATATCATTTTAACGTCACATTTTATCTTTGAATAAATCACTCCAGTCTCATTTGCATAGTTTCAAAACAATAACAACAAATATACAAGCAGATAACAATTTGCCATCAACTGTTCTGATTCTCGGAGAATTTCATTCAAACCCATGTCCTGATTAATTAAAATTGATTGTCAAACACCCCGTATTCATCAATAATTTATTGTCAATCACCGAATTCAGCCTTAAATGATTCCTAACCGAACAGTGGTTGTGGTCGCTAACAATTCGTGAATCAGCTCTAATTTCCCGCAATGTGTTCCACTATCGGCGGTCGGATTTTCTCACGGCCAAATTCAAATCACACAATCACCCGATCACGACTAAAATCATTTTCCATATGCGCTTTATTTTTCTCTATACAATATACAACGATGTCCACCGAAGTCTGACGCGAAGGGGATTGTTTAGTATTACTTCAAGTACCTACCTGGAATAATACCAATGTTTATTACTCACATGATATTGTGAGGTATTTTCCTCCATACACATTGTCACCGGTCGTTCAGTCCGCATTATATCGAGCTCCCAGTACGGTGGCTCATTTTCTCTCACCGCATAATATCGAATGTCAGTGTTTTCGTGAGTGATACGAGTAGAAAAGTACATTAGCTAAAAGTATAATTTATTTGACTTTGATGAATATTAATACATATATATATATATTTTGATTAGATAAGATTGTTTAATGCATATCATAGTGCGCCATGGTGACATAAAATATTAAAACAATGTCGATGTTTAATCTATATTTGTGTTTATTCGTGTAGAATCTGCTTGACGTAAAAAGGTCTGATGTCAATGGACAAGAGCTGCCACTTAGGTTTTTAAATCATAAAATTTTAAATATTTCTATTTTTGCAATCGTTAATTCGTCTTGAAATTCCATTTTAATTATTTAATAATACAAAATTGTAAACGTTTTTCCACTATTTTTTTTATTAACACCGGACCGGCTTCAAACTGTTACGGTCATCTTCTGACTGGTACATTTATTGCTTAGACTACGGTGTTCAGTCCGGCCTAATTTTTCACATTATGCGCTCGACCAAAATTCCTGTTTAATGCAATTAGAACAGCTGTTCTAAAATTAATTATTTAATCTAATTAATTTATATTTCGTGGTCGGATTTCGCCTGATTCGTCGATATAACACTCGCCTTTTTAGTTTATGGGCCATTTTTGAGTGTTTACGAGGAACAGATGTTTTCCTATTCTCGCGGAAAACCACTTGAAACTATTTCGAACATCTGTCACACGGCTCTATTAATTTATTTTAACGCTATAGCTATTTTTGTTTACGGCTTTGGCAATGGTGTCTATGTTTTCCTCGATCATTCTTAATGATTTTAAAGTTAACATACATTTTTATACTTCGGAAGAAATTCCCTCTTCAACCCATCCCAATTACGTGTCGTAAAACAGTACCAAGTGCAAACACATTTTATTTATTCTTAAACAACTGTTTTAGGCGTGCTCTTCTTTCAAAGTGAATACCCCACAAGAGCCCCAAGTGCTCCCACCGCCTAGAGCCAGTGAGACTATGGCATCCAATCGGGGTATTTTGTGAGGCCTCTAGGTGGGGAGGGGAAGGAGATGGGAAGAGGAAAGTTGGGAAGTACCCGGCTATTCAGATCTGATTACAAAATACGGCTAAAGCTAATTTCAAGCAACATTTCAATTCTGAATAATGTTCTTTCACCAGGGCGATAATTAGAGTACCTACCACTCTGAAACATGCCGCGAATATATTATATGTTATTTTAAATAAATTAAATGTGAAAATGTAAATTAATTACAATTTATTTTCGCCTGCCGAGATTTGAACCCGCGACCTCTGGATTCGTAGTCGAGCGTTTTAATCACTCGACCGCGGAGGCCGTCGTTGATGGTTTACAAAATATTACCTGAATTTTGCTTCTTTTAATCATTATAAAAATTAATTATACTTTCAATTTTGTTCACGCCTTTATGAACACGTAAAAAAAATGCTATTTCACATTTTTCAGAAATCACTTGCTTTTTTTTACCCTCATTGGTGGGCAATGTTTTATATTATAATATTTTTTTTTACCGTTAAAGGAACATTCAATTAATATTTTTAGTAAACAGTTGGGTGGAAACCCCACTCTCTCCACGAGTTGGGGCTTTATATGTAAATCGTTAAATAATGTATTTTCTCGAAAATCCTATCGAATCTTCTCCAATTATTATTCGTCAATAATATTTTATTTTATTTTATTAACGTCTTGAAGGTTTTTACATATAACACATTTTAGTTATATAAAGAAGCAAAATAAATAAAGGCAAGAGTTAAAAAAAAAGTTAGTATGTATAACCTTACAACGCAAGTGTATAAATATAGCGTAGGTTTTACAGTTAGTTATATTATCATAGTAGATTTCACAAAAGAGTGTAATACGTGTATAATACTTAGCATAATAAATTTAAGAGAAGTTAGTAAGTAAAGTGTAAGTATATTATTGCAGCGCAATGTTAACGTAATATTGTGGTGAAGTAAACACCATTAATGAAGGACTGAACACTGTTGGCGCAAATAAAAATAATTACCAAAGAAGCGAAGCTAGCAGTCTACAATGGAGTGCTTAAACTAAACCTGACGTATATCAGCGAGGCATGGAACTGACAGAGGAAGGATGAAAGTAGACTGAATGCTGTATAAATGAGATCCCTGAGGTGTATGTGCGGTAAAGCCATGTATGACCGTGTTAAAAATGTGAATATCCGGAAAGAATGCAAGGTTGTTGTAATCTAATGAACAGGAATAATAAAGGCACGTTTAGATTGTTTAGGCAAGTAGAGTGAATAAACGAAGAAAGGAGTCTGAGAAGAATATATGACGCGAAAGTGAATGGTAGAGGAAGTCATGGACGTCCAAGGAAATCATGGGACGATCAAGGGAATCAAATACTTGCGTCGGGCCATGTCAAGAGTCAGAATAACCGAAGAATATGTATCAATGTGAATGAAGCAGGGAGTGTGTGCTAAGACAGAATTGTATGGCGGTCTATCTTCTCTGCCTACCCCTGCGGAGAAACGACGTGACGGTTAGTTAGTTAGTCAAATTATTTTTATCAGACTTTGACGCATCCTTACCCATTCACCATGGTGAATTGTCATTCAATTCGTTTCCACCGCAATATCCTTCGTGCGTCACTGAAGCAGTACTTCTTGTTAGCTAATGATAACTATTATTGTATTAGTAGTGCAGTACCTACGCGCAATTGCCGAGATTAGAGACAGCATTAAGTGATTTTACGGTACATATTTAACTCAATTCGCGACAGTCCACCCTTAGATCGGCAAAGTCATCGGCTATCGGAAGGTTGAAGGTAGCCAAAGCGCACACCAGACAGCAAGTCCGGAGAGCGCGCTGCAGGAGTGTCCTAATGCCTGGAATCTCTACTGGAATAGACAACCGCATGATCTGAGAATCAAAAAAGATTTAACAGAGTTTAGAGCTAAACTCAAAACTCATCTCATCAGAAAATCGTATACATAAGTAATAGAATTGCGCCAATTTGCAAAGCTAAACTAGCCCGTTACCATCTAAACTCTCCAGTATAATAGTATCGGAAAATTCTCGATCTACTGCTAAACAAAAATTCCGAAACTTTTTCAGAGCCCGCGACATATCAATGGCTTAAAGTGTAAATTTAATAACATTTATTAATGCATTCGCGAGTACAGCATTCCTTTTTTAATAGGTGCAACCATTACCATACACAATTATTTTTATGCAATCATGTTGATCTATTTGAGACAAAATCTTGGTAGTTATAATTTCGATATTATGGTGAAGAATTCCTCTTATGTGTTTTTGGTATTTAGAAAAACCGCATATTACCAAATATTTTATTATTTTTTCTCTTCAATTTACATAGAAAAATAATGTTTTATTTAACTGTATTTTTTATTTACTCACTATACAGTTTTTTGGCACATAAAATCCCGTTCAAAATTCATTGATTTTCGTGTTTTTGAAAAATAATATTTATCGTTATTTAGTCACTTATAAAAATTTTAAAATATTTCGTAGTATAGATCAAAAACAATTTTTTTTTTAATGTTTTTTTTTTAATTTTTGCATTTGATCACAGAAGAAAATTTGGAGGTCGATTGACGATTAATTGAAAACAGCTATTATATAAAGTAAGAAAATATATTTAAAAAATATTTTTTATATACTTGTTGGTATAAAACATACATATATCTAATGTATGTTTTGTAAAACTTTTTTTGAGGTGCTGTTGTGGATACAGGCGACTTTTAAAATGCGCGAAAAACATTAAAAAACTGAAAAATCCCTCCTACAGTATTAACCTTTTCCACTCTGACCATTTTTTTTAGAACCAATTTGCTACTCTGATTAAAAATTAATGTTATATTTTTGATATATAAAAAAATCCTCTTTTTACTTATCGGAAATAATAGTTCGTAGAATGTACTTAGCTGCATAGAAATTGGTGATTAAACTTATACTTGCGCCGGGCCAGACCCTCTGGCCGACAGAGCTGCCTACCAACATCGTATGGGCCAGAATGTGTCCTACAGAGTGGAAAAGGTTAACCCTTTCCGGTCCTATGTCGAATGACATTCGACATCGACTTTACTCCAGTGAGTCCTATATCGAATGTCATTCGACAATTTTCTTCTTCATCAGTTAAGTGTCAAAATACAAGCAGCTTAGTGTCAAAATACAGTTTACTGTCAAAATAAAAACCTGGATGTATTGTTTTACCCTGTAATTCTGTAAATCTATTGTGGACCTGATGGAACTTTGTGGACCGGAAAGGGTTAAGATTACAAGTTGAGGATGTTTTATCTGTATTTACAGCATTAAAATTCACTTTTTGAACAAAATATTTAGATTTGCGAATTAAATTATGGAGTTACACATTTTGCACTGTAGGTTTATGAACTCGATGGAGATGTCAAATTTTCTTGTGACCTTTTTTTTAAATTATTGAAATAAGTTAGAGACGCTACATTCATACAAGACATGCGTATATAGTGAGACAACAAAACTGCATCATTAAGTCCTTTTGACCCAAAAGTGGAGTTACCAAATTTACACTTTATGGCCTATAGGTCACGTTTCAGCTCCAGAGAGTAGGTTTTTCCCGGCGCCTCACGCGTCCTTCAAAACTTTCATTTTCAACCTTAACCTCTACTAATAATAATAATATTTGAATATCGCCGTTTTCGTGAAAAATTACCTCAAGGGCGCCGTACAAATTTTAAGTTCTACTTATTACTTACTACTGGTAGGACTGACACAAGAAACTTTTGGCTAACGGTCTGCTTGGTTTTCAGTGAAGCCAGAGTAAGAGTATTCGTTCCCACCCGTTTGGTAGGACTGACACGGGTGTAGCCTGATTTTCAGTGAACCAAAGGGTAAACACGATCGTTTCCCGGTGCCTAACGCACCTTTCAGCCTCTTCTGGTGGGACTGACAAAAGAGAGTTAGTTGCTGCTTGGTTTTCAGTGAATCCAGAGTGAGAGCACTTGTTTGAACCCTTGTGGCAGGACTGACACAGGTGCATCCTGGTTTTCAGTACACCAAATTGTGGAGGAAACCTATAAAGTTTCTTTGGGAGGATTGAGAAAATTTCTTTCAATGATTAATTTCTCAGTGGACACAGAAAAGGAAATACGCCGAAACTATTGATACAATAGTCAGGTGAAGCAAATATATATTTTACGTTACTTGAAATGATTCTGTTGTCTTATCATTGTTGACGAACTTGCAAATTGATTGAACCCAAAAAAGACTAATAATTGTGGATTTTATTCAAAAACTTATTACAAAATGTCGTCCATCTTAGTACCTTATTTATGCAAAACAGTTGTTACCAAAAAACAAATGGTAACAATATTGTTTTCTTTATATTTGTCCTTCTTAGTAAATTAATCTACTCCGAATTGTTTTTTTAAATATTATTATGTGGCTGTGCAAATAATTTACCCATTATTTGAGTTTTTTGTTATTGGTATTGAAAATAAAATACTATCCAATTTGAATAATTATTTAGAGTACATATTTCTTGTAAAGATTTTCACGGGAAAGACCTTTGCTTAATTATCGTTAATGTTTACATTAGGCAGTTGCTGTAAATTGGAAAATGTGTTTTGTTTCAATCGCCACACTAAGTAACTGACTATCACGCTGTTTCCCCTCAGCGGTAGGCAGAGAAGACGGACCGCCATACAACTCTGTATTGGCACACACTTCTTGCTTTATTCACATTCATACATCGTCTCATACATATTCTTATCTTATTCTGACTCTTGATATGGCCTGACTCAAGTATTTGATTCACTTGATCGTGCCATGTCTTCCTCGGGCACCCCCGACTTCTCGTTCCATTCACTTTCGCGTCATATCACTTCTTTTCGAACTCTTTTCTTCGTTCATTAGCTCCCAAACCATCTAAGCGTCCCTTTCTTGATCCTATTCACTACGCTTACATTTTTTACAGATATCCACATTTTTAACACGATCATACATGATTTTACCGCACATATTCCTCAGGGATCTCATTTCTACAGTTTTCACACTACTTTCATCTTTCCTCTCCCAGTTCCATGCCTCACTGCCATACATCAGGGTTGGTATAAGCGCTCCATTGTGGACTGCTAGCTTCGCTTCTTTGGATAGTTTTACGCCAACAGCGTTCAGTCCTCCATTAATGGAGTTTCCTGCATTCACCCTCTATTCAATATCATTATCAGTCTTTCCGTCTCAAATTCATCCACCCGCTCCAAGTATTCACCATTCACAACTATATTGCCCGTCAAATTAAGAAACTATAAACTTTTTTCGCTAATTTATGAAATCTCCTTTCAGTGCCAATTAGTTTTATCGAGTTTTCAGTACAGATTACTGTCTTCTTATTTTCCATATATGACCGCAGTGGATAGTCACTAGATTCTACTTTATCGTTCGTTCCCCGTCACTGTACAACCAATATTTACGTCTGTTCATAGTTCTTGTCGCGAATGCCGCAATAGCGAGGGGGCCACTTTCAACAGGGCATCCCTCTGAATCACTGATATAAAGAAAGTAAAACGAGGAGTAACAGATACAATTATAAAATTGAGCCTATAAATACTTACGTTTAATTCCTTGTTTTTTCTCCTTCCTTTCTTTAAAAGATCCTCTACACAGCATCTCGAAAGACGACATAGGCCCTGAGGTAAATTATTTCTCCTAAAGCCTCCTGTGTTGGAGTTAATGTAAAAAATACGGTGTTAATGACAAATTGGCATAAAAATAATGGGTTCGTTAGGCCCTCTGCTGTTTTAAAATTGTAGATTATGATGGGTTGTTGGTTTTCGAAATGAATGTTTTTGTTATGGGAAAATATTTCAGGTACACAGCACCTCGGCGCGTATAGGTTAACAGAGATACTCGTATAACGTACGATACAAAAGTGTCCCTCTGTCCCAAGGCAAGACTTCTTGTTAGTGAATCCTTAGTGAGGTTTTCGTATAAAATTATAGTCTATACACCCGCCAGCCATATGTCAATACGGCTTATATCCGCCTTTATTGTCCGATATATTCTATCATCAGCTATGAAGCCTCGCTATGAAAGTACGTTGACTCGAGCTGAATTGTATTTTGTTACTGAGCATACGAGTAGGACTATGCGTGATCTGATCACCGATCATAGTTTTTACAATATATCGCTGTTTAAATATAAGACCCACTTTTTGGCTTTCTAACACAAGCAATCCTACAAACGATTTATCTGTTCATTTTATACGGGCAGTTAGGGAAATGTCTTAAGGTTTCCAGTGAATACAATAAATTCTTAAACGGTGATCCTTTGTTCTTTATGAAATGCAAACTGGAATTTTAGGTAAAAAGTTCGAAAATGCCTTCGCTGGATTTCAAACTACACCTTTTACCTATATTTTAATATGTTTTTCATAGAATTTAAAAGATTACAGTTTAAAAAAATAATTAACTGGAAACCTTAGACATGTTCCTAACTGCCCTTATAGAATTAACATATTAATAATTGGTAGTATTGCTTGTATTATAATACTACAATGTAACGTTTAGTGCATTTTTTTTAGTGTTGTTTAGCCTTAAGATAAACATCATTGAAGATATGAAAGAAATAAACAAAATATCTGTATGAATTCAATTTGTTTTCGTATATACATTTTTAATATTAGTGGTGTATTCCTGTATCTTAAAAGATACATTTTTGCCAATTTTCAAAACATCTCAAGGTTAGATATTATTTTGTATCATTACTCGAAGCGTGCAACGTGTAAATGCGTACGCCGTGTCATTCACACGGCGATATTTAAGTTAATTACAAGGTTTTACATATTATGTTAATCGTATTGTACTTGAACCCAAATCATTAATTCGTTTGCAAAACAGGTATAAAACCCTAAAATATTGTTAAAAGTTCCTTGAAAACAGCATGATTTTTGCCGAAACTTGTGCAGTGGGGTGAGTGAATCAGCGTGAATCGAGTGACCTTACAATGCTCCAAGTGAAGTTCAAAGTGTCGGGCCCCAGCGGCGGGCGTAGGCCTCGGGCTCCACCCTGCGCACGCACAGGGCTCCGCAAGGCCACCCCGGAAACAGGAAGTACCGCACGCTGGAGGCCCCCCCCCGGCCTGGCGGCAGGATCAGATTCGAAGATAACTATGAATACGGTAGGTTTTTATCATAATATTCCTCCAAAATAATATTTCCAGGTTTCCGTTTCAACTCTGGCAGAGACAGGGGAAACGCTGAAAACTGGGAATTCGGTTGAGCCGGAAATGTTCTCAATTTTCCAGTAAGTCATTTCAATAGGACAACAATAACAACAACGATTGGTATATTACCTCGATTTCTGATAATAATAACCTAACCTAATAACAACGTGAGAATAATATATATTAAAACTAGCTAAAATCACGAATGTTCAGATACGAGTATAACAGTGCATTTGTTCATCAAAAACAATTTACTAGAAGTAAAGGCTGTAAAAATTCAGATCAAAAACATGTACGTACTATGAAAAAAATTGTTGAAGCAGAAAAAGGGAAATAATATTGAAGACGTGCTTAATAATAATAATAATAATATTTGGACGATTTGTATAGCGCCGTTTTTGTGAAAAATCACCTCAAGGGCGCTGTACAGATCTTACTTTCTATCGTTACATACTAATTCCTAGTTTAAATAAGAAAATATACAGGAACATACTTACCTGGCAGGTCCCATCAGATAGACACAATTATGAACTTAAAATTATGATTATTATTTAATTATTATTATAATTTTTTTTTTTTCCGATTTAGGGCATGGGAGCGAAATTAAAAGAATGGACTTTCTGAATTTGTCATACAGTACAGGATTTGGTTAAAATTTGCATATCTAAAGGTGATTCGTCGAGAGACAGATTATGTTGAGATTCTTTTAGTGAATTTAAGGATATGAGAGTCTGAAAAGGTAAGTTTTCAGTTTGGACCGAAATTCTGTTGGGCTCGTTATACATCTTAGTTCCAGAGGGAGTTCATTCCAAGCCTTCGGCCCCGAAACTCCGAAAGCGCGATCTCCAAACTTAGTATTTGGATTGCGTTTAGGTTCTATAAGCCTTCCGATAGCCGATGACGTTGCCGATCTAAGAGTCGCTTAAAGTATTATTCTAACGTAGGTAATGATTCTAACCACCCAAAGTGGATTTTTTTACCAGAAATTCAAATGATAAGTACTTGATTTCGAATTTCTCATTTTTCTTCTTTCGCCCCCTTTTTTAAAAAATATAATGAATAGTGTTAAAACTGCTTTGGGAAACTAGAAACTATTAGAGATTTTTTTATATCTGTTTTATCGAGGCGCCCTTTTGAAAGTGTAATCGCACGAGCTGTTTATTCGCCTGAATAACTAATGTCACAACTAATCAAACAATCATCGAACAACATCAGCAATTTCAAAGAAAAGGGGACGTTAAAAAAGTCTTCCAAGACAAAGCTCGGGTAAACAAATCACTAAATAACGCCGGTGAACGCCTGTCCCTGTAGGCGTATTATAAAACTACGGGGGTGGAAATGACGATGACAACTCCATTTTACAATTATTTTCTCTATCCCGTATTACAGTGGATACACCCTCGCCTTTGATCAAACGATCTCCACGCTTCACGCGAAGCGATAATAAGCGTTCACGTCGGCTTATTATTGCTTGCATTTTATTATGTGTACCAAATACGTGACCTCTCGATCAAAAGGCCAGCGAAAAACCATCGCACGATAAAAGAAACTTGTGTTTATTAATCTATATTATAGCATCATTATAGCATCTATACAAATATACGTTTGTTTTTATAAATTCCGGTCGCGGGCGGTGACGTAACTCACGCTATATTAGTAGACCACTTCTCTTGTCTTGTACGTGGCTCTAGTACGCTATAACATTATAATACTTTGTGCGCACTTGAATTGTACACTCATTGTACAAGTCACAGGGGGTAAGAGGAAGGACAGAGAGTAGGGGATGGGGGAGTTCATTCGGGAATTACATGATCGTTAGAAGGGGATAACTGGGAAAATATTCAAAACAGGATTGTTTATTAATTATATTTTACTTCATATTAAAACTTTTTCTATTCTCTAGTATTTCAAAATTATTTATCCGCGATGCCTTACAACCTGTATGTAATATTTTCAACCCTGCATCAATGTCAAATGTATGGGCATACTCCTATAAATACTCGGCTAATTCCGAGTCATTATTTCAATTTATTATTATTATTATTATTGCAAGGATTCATTATTTCCATTTCGCCAAATGGACTGATTGGGCTTTATACAAAAAAATATAGTTTGAATTAGAACAAATATTTACTGTACGGAAACAAATTGTACTGTGTGTTTGTAAAGAATGTTTTATTGTACCTCTTTTGACTGCACGCTCCTACATTCTAAATGCACGTATTCTTTTGTTCCTTGGGTCCATATCATTTTTTTTGTCGCACATAATTTTGACTCCACTATGCGACCGATCCGAAAAAAACTTTTGAGAGTCCGTAAACAGCAGGCAAGGAGTCAAGTATGTTGTCGAAAAAAATAGTTTTTTGAATTTTTGTAAATTATCGTTTCCTGCAAAGTTTTAAAAAATCGAAGCAGCCTATATTGGGAATATCCATCACATAAGCTATTTTCTTGTAATAATACTATCAATATTTATTCATTATACTAATAAGGTGATAAATAGGGCTTTCCTATTGTGAATTTGAATAACATGTACACGATGCAGGATTAATTTGTTTTGACATGAACATTACTTTATAATACACTATGAGAATCCGTTCTAGGTTTTTCAGAGATAAAACAAACCTCTTTTCAAAAATCCACTTTTGTAAAGAAAATTATCGTTCCACACCGACAGATTTCAACGGAGAAAATGTATATAGCTATGCGAAATCGATAAAAATATTCAAATTTTCACTAGAACACAGTAATCCATCATAGCCAGGATTTGGTCTAATTTTGTTTCTGCCCTCTCTTCATTTCTCTATGATAAATCGAACGATTCAATGATAGAAATGTTAGGATTTTCTAGTTATTTTATTACATTTGGAATTGTTCCGAAATATTCTGTTATAAAAATTAGTTTACCCTTAATACTCGTATCTTTAAATAAAAATTACGCTTTCGCTTTTTGCCAAGGCGTCCTTTAAAATACAAACTACATTTTTGATTTTTCGAATATCGTTAATTTTCTTACAAAACACTTTACTTAAAGACACTCTTGGAAGAGTATATTCACTTGTAGAACAATTACAACACAAATATTTAAAAGGTTTTTTTACACTGTTAAGTTTTGTAAATATATATATATTTTTTTTACTGTGAATACCGCACAATAGTTCCAATTGCTCCCAACAGCTTAGAGCCAGTGAGACTATGGCAGCCCCAATTGGGGTATGCTGTGAGGCTGAAGGTAGTGAAGAGGGAAAGGAGATGGGGCGGATGAAGATTGGGAAGTATCTGGCTATTCAAGCCATTTCAAGCAACGTTGCGATTTTGAATGGTGGTCTTTTACCAGGGCGATCCTTAGGTTTGAACCCGTGATCTCTATGTTCGTAGTCGAGCGTTTTACCACTCTACCACGGAGGCCGTCAAAACTATTTTCCATTTGACTTATTTATCAAATGATTTATGCTAGAAACGTGCTTTAGAAATGTATATTATTCAAATTGTGTTAAAGAAATATCTTTTTATAATTGGGAATAATTAATAGACGAACATTTCTTAACTTCCTTGTACTCTGAAATGAATTCTTTAAAGATTGTTTACAAAGAAGACAGCTGGATAGCGTGTCTCGTTTTTGTTCCATATATTGTCAATTTGATAGAAAAGAACAAAAATAACATAATCGAATACACTAAAAATAAAGTAAACAAATATCTCAAATTACAACGCATCCGGCTGCTAGTCCGCAGCTGGCAAATAAATTCAAGTATTTTAGCACAAAACGGGCAAAGAAGAGTATGCGAAGTACTTTTGTTTTAGTAAGTTTGATTTAAGCCTTTCCATTCAAACTCAACGTTTGTATGTCATAGTTTACAGTAACAACATCACAGTAGCCACCATCTGGGACGTATATAGTTTAACCGCGTAAAGAACTGTACCGCTCGCATTAGTTTAACGAAGTATGTTTTCAAAACTCATTTCAACTGATATCACACAACGTCCAGACGGAAAGGTCGATATATTTTTATGGACAAAAAAGGTTGATTTAGGTATTCTCAGTAATAAATAAATAAAATACAAAATTGAGAAATTGTTCAGACCAGGCCTCTTGTAGTTTACACAATACATCTGGTGTACTACCGGGTGGTTGAAACGAATTTAACCCATCAAATAAGGATATTTTAACTGATTTGC
This sequence comes from Drusus annulatus, assembly GCA_022651775.1. Classification (NCBI taxonomy): domain Eukaryota; kingdom Metazoa; phylum Arthropoda; class Insecta; order Trichoptera; family Limnephilidae; genus Drusus; species Drusus annulatus. The sequence continues at coordinate 119,834 of JAGWCC010000871.1, forward strand.
CTTTAATAATGAGCGGCTCTGGAATTCTTTAACATGCTACCGCGTTCGCGGCTCCTACTCATAATATATTACTCAAAACAAATTTAAGCTGGAGGTCGTTCAGTTTGATTGGTGCAAACGGCCGTAAAAGAGTTTAAATAATGCGTAATCTGTATTGCATCTATCAATTAAACTTAATTTACTAGCGTACGCCGGGATTTGAACTCGCGACTTCTGGATTCGTAGTCGAGTGTCTTTACTATTTGATTACGGAAGCCGTTTTCGCGTGTACAATCATAATTAAGTGGTGGAATTCCATTCTAGGGTAATGATTTAAAAACTTTATAAATAACCGTGTTCCATCCACTCATTGATATAAGTTACAGTTTTTTTAATTTTCAAAATGTTCCTTTGTTTTTCCACCTGTCGACCGCTAGAATTGTGCGCGATTCGGTCCGTGTTCTGTAAACATTTTATCATCGAGTTCGCGTATCTCTTCACAACACATAATGGTTGCGCAATGATATTATGATTTCGAATGCGTGGCTGGAAGTCGACCAAGGCCCAAAGCCCAGCTAGCAGGTTGGGATGGAATAATATATCTGTTATGTATTATGTAGCCGGCGCCGCATAACGCACATGTGGACTATTTTGGTCATCGTCATCGCCGTTATATGGAAAATCATACATACTCGCATTAATTACGGTTCGTACATTTTTTCTTAAGAGTTCGGTGCAGATTTTTAGAATATATAGTAATTGGTTAGAATTTGTTTCTCACGATTGACTCATATGAAGCGTCCACATTATGTGGATATTTGTTTGTGGTCAATTATTAATATGATACGTGAAATGAAAAACAATGTATTTTAACACTAGATACTATTCAATTCACTCGAGATTCGACGTGGCCCGAGTTTCATTCAGGACTGTATTATATTACCTTTAAAATTAATTCACATTAAGTAATGTAAAAGAATGCTCGCCCTTGAACCTTTCCCGTACCTGAAAGGGGGTGACGTCATCATAGACATAAAATACAAGACACGTCATATTCATACAAATCTTACGAAAAATGTAGCACTTTTTTGTTTTCATAGCATTGAGCGAGCAGCCAAGTAGAGTACGACGTACGAATACGGTTGTCTTCCACACACTTGTATTGTATTTCTCCATTCGCTATCTCACATTATTTTGTTTTTGTATAGTAGCTAAAAACCTTCTGAATAATTGTGTTTATTGAAATAATAAGCGATTTGTGGGTACTTATAAATGGAAATAAACTCCATGAGAAATGTTTTTTGCTTGCGAATGATTTTTACACCTCTGAAAGGCACAGGATGGCATCTTTTGTCAGAAAGGAGCCTACAGCGACGCCTTTGTGACAGCTGGTGACAGCTTGTCTGTCGAACGAATGTATGTGTCATACTAAACGCAGTAAATTTCAGGTATGTCTCGTGCACTCGGTTTAGTGCATCCACGTGCGTTGTCTTAGTAACGATTTTTTTTTGTAATACTTAGAGATAAGAATATTCACAATATTTCACTAATATTATCTGACGGGACTGTTATTTTTTTTTTGAATAGTAATAAATAAAGTCTATTTCAATGAAAATACCAAAATAGTAAATATTCTAATACGGCAAATATTACCAATACTTTATTCTTTCACATCGTTTCTACGTCTTTTTTATCGGTTTTACTTCCATATCTTCATGTCGAATTCACGTTTTTTTTTTCAGAAAAAAGGTCACATTTCTGGTTACGCCATTTTTTTCGCCCTTAACCTTCCCCTTACTGTGCTAAATTATTATTCTGGCCCCGGCGGTGTGTAATCATTCCACAGGTAAAAAATTGCGATTTAAATCAGAAAAATAAGGATATTCATAGCCAATTGCTTAAATTAATTATATTTTAAGTCAACAGTGATAATAATTGAAATTTAAAAGCTAAAAACATGAAAAAATCATCGACTGACGCACACAAAACGGGTAAGAGGACCACCTCCGAGAGATGCCCGAAAGCTACTGGCCACTGGCGGTAAATCATGCGCGCTGTGGGTGCGAACTGAGATTCGATTTCGCGGGTTCCCATATAGCGAAGTCAAGTAAGAGTGGGATGTGAATAGCTTCGTATCTTCCCCGCACACTCTTCGCGTATATTTGCATCCCATAGCGATTTTTTAGAATGAATATACCTACGTCACACACTAGCAGCGTTTGATTTTATTGGTGAATTTATTCCAGATTTTCACAAAATATCTCCCGATAAGTGCTAATTAACATAAATACTATTTTTTCATTCAATGTGTTAATGAATTATGGGAGAATACCTAAAATCTGAAGACAGTATTTATTATGATTATAGAGATATTAAAGTTATTAGAAGCATTGTGAAGTCGTTACACATCATAGTTAAGGAAAGGTTAACCTACCGCCAATGAAAAAATAGAAAAATGCAATTATATCACGAGTACGGCCGATAAAGTGACATCATGTTTTTTGCAATTCTGTATTCATATTCACAAAGCTTACACCACAATAATTTAACGACGCGAGGTTACTGGCGTCATCGCTGATCGTTTAGTGGTAGCGGCAGATGTCACCTTGTCAACATCCATAAATTGCCCGGGCAGGTGGAAATCGTAATCCTAGTACTAACATCATAACTGCAAGACCGTGAATTACGAGTTTGTGATTTTACATGAAGCAACCGACAAGGTCTTGCCCGATTTACATGGCGTCTCTATTAGGGTTTGTAACGAGGTTTTACAGACTGTCGCATCTGTTTTTAAATCACTTCAATAATAATAATATTTGAATAGCACCGTTTTTGCGAAAATCATCTCAATGGCGCTGTACAAACCTCTAATTTGTAGGGCTCCATCTTATTACTAACAATATATAATTAATGGCATATTAATATAGCAAAAATTAAAGTTAATATATATTTAAATTTTTCATTTTTTTATTATTAGATTTTAGGGCATGAGAGCAAATTTAATAATATGCTTTCTGAATTTCAATGTAATCAAAATTCCCGAGCCTATGTGTAATTTTGTGAATATCAAAAAGTATGAAACATTAGATAAGTATCCGCTTTGAGGTCAAAATACCTGGTTTTTGCCATGCTTCGAGTATAAAAAAGTGTTCTGACTACCAAAATTGTACGAAATTTACACATCACGGTTTATGCTTCAAAATAATGGCTATATAACGGAGTATTATAGGAATTTACAATTAACCTTTCCGTACCTGAAAATAAAAATTGAGCAAACTATCCGAAGGGGGTGACGTAGTTACCCCATTTAATCGTGCTTACTAAAGCGTTCTCATAACAAACTCAATTTTTTTTTCGGTAATACTAAGAGAGAAGTATATTTTTAATATTTCAGAAACATTTAATTATATATGCCCTTATGGGTTTTTACATAACAGTGTAATATATAACATAAAATAATGGTGACAAAAAAATAACACAGAGTAAATGATTAGCACCCAAAAACATAAGTAAGTTAATAGAAAAATTATAATGCAATAAATTAAAATTAATATTTTTGAAAGAGGTATGCTATGACTTCTTGGAACTAGATTCAGTGCAATTGAATATATTTACTATTTCAGCGAAATAATTACCCACTGTATGCAATCTAGGTACAATCGAGTATCTAAATGACTCAGTCCTGATATTATTGTTACATTAAAAAATAATTTTGGATCGAGTGGTTCTGTTAGGTACGTGGAAGGTAATTAAGCTAAGTAAATAAGGGCTGTCTATAATACCATTAACAATTAAAAAAAATAAAAGTTAAGTCGGAAACAAGCCTCCTATCTGAGAGTGTTAATAATTAAATTATTTCATTAAATAATTATAATTTATGGTTTCAAGAGGGAGACCGAGTTTGTAGTTAACGTATCTTAGAAATTTATGTTGCAATTTTTCAATGGAATCCGAGTGGATTTTAAAGTGAGGGGACCAGACAGAAGAATTATATTCGACTTGACTTCGAACAAATGAAGAGTACAGGATTTTGAATGTAGAAATATTTCTAAATTTGCTCATCGTACAATACTCTTGTTTGGGGTTACATTAGAACCCCCGCTCGTTACGGAAGTGTTGATGGAGAAATAAAAAATAAAAAGAGGTATGCAAAAACAATAGGTTGTGAAATAATTGAAAACCTAATTTTGATCGGTTAATTTTCAATAAAAAATGTGCGGGTAAAAGCTCAAAGCTCAAAGAAAACAACATACGGCCAGCAGACGGTTGGTAATCTAATGATCTAATGCAAATTTTCGCGTCTAAAGTAAACGCACGAATAAGTTAACAAGAAGGCAGATGCCCTCGCACTGTTATTGCCCCAAGCCGATGGCGTCGGTACTCAGGCGCTGAGCTAAATATTAAGGTGGGGTGGAGCAACAGGATTCTCCGGAACTCGAACGGACGGATCTATTCCCCCCATATTCAAATCAGGAATCTGCTTTCCAACTAACCACCACGCCGTTTTCCGCGGGGGTAGGCAGAGAGGATTGACCGCCACACACCTCTGTCTTGGCACACACTCCTTGCTTTATGCACATGTACGCTCCTTCCCGAGTGCAAAACGGTATCTTTCTCCAAACTAGAAATAGCTAAAATAATTGTGTTTATCTGAAGTGACCTGCAGATAAGTATGCTTCTGTATATTGTATCTGTAAATAATACAAATAAATATTAATATGCCAAAGATTATACATGTATGTAGTTGCTTATGATGGAGCCTAGGAATTAAGATCTGTACTGCACCCTTGAGGTGATTTTTCACCAAAACGCCCTACAAAGTATAACATTTTACTATCATTATCGCAGTGTTTACTGTTTTCTTTTCCATTCCGCTGGAACTAGACAAAGCTAACCCTACCCTGCGCGTTTAGCGTTTAGCACGAAGCTGCATTCATAACAGTTTCTCCGCGAGAACGAGAACGGAGACGCTTTGCACGACGCGACTTGGCGACGTTTAAATGCCTCGATCTAAATTAGAGGAAATTTGCAATTTTCCGCAACACGAGGCACCTACCATCTATCTCCGCCTCGCTACCTTGCGCACTGTACACTGTACAGTTGGCCTATTCGCTAGTGGCATTAGCGGGGAGCGCTAGCTTGCACATACTATATACCTTGCTTGCTACATAAGCAGTTTACTGCTTAGACGGCTATACCACAACCAAACGCTAAAAATAACATTAAGGAATTTTAAGATTAAAATGTTTTTAAGATATTTAAGTCACATTGACACCCACGTTCCACTGGTTCTAATAGTACCCCGATTTGTGCTATATCCTGGATAAATATTACTGTAATATTATGAATATACTTCTCTCAAAGTGTTACCAAAAACAAATTGCCTAAGATCATGTCAAAATAACGCTTTAATACGCAATACCAAATGGGGCAACTATATTACGCCTCTTCGGATCGTACGTTCGATTTTTACTTTCAGATACTTTTAATTTAATTTAATTTTATTTGATTGGGAGACCAACAGTTTACATACATACTAGGTAAAATATTATATAAGTAGTATTAATATGACCATTTATAGGTTTCCACTTAAGTGTTTGTATATACAGGTGTACCCGACGTAATCAGGTACACAACTGTAATAGGGTAGCGGTCCCAATCTGTGAAGTGCTCAAAGCAGTCGGTCTCGTTGTAAGGGAGACGACGGGGTCAACTTGTAGGGCCTCGGCTTTCAAGTGAAGATGCTGCGGGTCTGGTCCAGAGAGAGGTGTAGTCAGGCGGTTCAGGGGGGCAGGCGATGGTCAAAGAAAAGTCGAGAGTCAAGTTTGAAGGCGATGTCGGAGCGAAGAGAAGTCAAGGCGAATGGTACTGGCGGAGGATGCTGGTGATCTGCCTTTTCTCCCGTTTTTGTGCAATATATAATCGCCACGGAAGCGCACAGCCGGGGCGGAAGAGCGTTCTATGAGAGGATTTAGCATCCTCTTTTTCTCTCTCCCCGGCCGGCTGGCAATTTTGTGGGATAGATTTTAGCAACCTATCCCCTTCTCCTTTCCACCAGCTTTCACCTCAACTTCTCCATACTCTTCCATCATTTTTATTAATTTCAGAAATACAGATTGAAATTATCAATTACAAAATAGTGCCCGGTTTTGGGGGCTAAACTCTTAATAACTAACTTATCCTAATATTTACATACATAATAATATAACAGTTGTGTAGCTGGGGGCCGAGTTATCACCCCGGTATATTTTATTTGGCCGGGTGATTAACTTGGCCCCCGTGAAAGGGTTAGACAGATTAATTTTTCTCCCGGACCCGCTCGCGCAAGGATCGTTAGGCGGCCGGGATCGGGCCGCGCTACGCGCCCGTCATCCCGCTTGTTGTTGCCTTAGTCTGGCCGACCTAGCCCGAAGGGCTGATTGCTTTACGTCATTCGGGCTTATCAAGCCGGGAGAAATATACATTTTAAAATGATTGATGAACATTTCTAAATAATATAAAATAATCTTAATGCTACACATTGTCGAGGACCGTGTACGTCCGACACAACAGGTGAACTGATACTGTAAGTGAATCTAATTTTTTAAAATTGAACAAGAAATTAAGATATAATTTAAAAGAAATACAAGTCAAATAAAAATAAATAAATAAGAAACATAAATTTAAAATTTTCATATCAATATGTTTAATGGCTGATTCACACCAACGTCCGGTTCCGCTCAGTGCCGATATTGTTCCGCAAGAGAGCTTATTGATATGGTATGAATATCAATCAAGGAGTATGTGCCAAGACTAATTTGTGTGGCAGTATATCCTTCTGCCCACCCTTGTGATATTTAACTACTTATTTAGTTAAATAATTATTTTGAAGTGTAAAAATACTTACAACGCAGATTTTTTTTTTTTAAACCATTTTTTTAACACTAAATAATATTTTTAATAATTAATAATTAATTGATTGGACGTTGGTGTGAATCAGGCTTATAGGGTTGAGAAAAAGGAAGGACATGAGGGGGGATCGATCTAGATGTAGTAAATAAGTATAATGATGTGTGATTTCAAAGATTTTGTTTATTTTTAAATATATGTATATAAAGAAATAAAGTAAAAGTTATAAGAATTGGTGGTACTGTGGAATGAGTAGTTATCTGTAGTTATAAAGGCTCGTGAGATCGTCGGTGTGATTTTATAGAGTGAGGTGCAGAGTTAAAAATGTCAAATTGTGAGTAGTGTAGTGTAGTAGTTTTGTTTACGGAAAATACGGAAAGGTTAAGAAATTTTAAGCTCAAAATGTTTTTAAATGTCACATGGTATCATTTCTACACACTCTTCACCATGATCTACACATCTTCCCTGAAGATGGAGAGTGCACGTCTTTCCAAAAACATAATCTAAAGGAGAATAAAGTACAACACAGCATAATAACCTAAAAATACATCACGGTAATACTTTTGGCCTCGAGAATCTTAAATCGTATCCAGCTACCATCTGTTTTACTCTATGCACATTATTATACATATTCTAATATTGATGTGAAGATGGGTGTTAACAAAAATGGTAATAAGTATGAAGATGTTTTTACCAGAAATTTGTCAAATTGAATGTTTCTTACATACTTAATATTAAGATAGATAGTGGCATGAATGTATTTAAAAATAATCATTATATTTGGATAATTTGTACAGCGCTGTTTTTGTGAAAAATCACCTCAAAGGCGCTGTATAAATATCACATTTTATTTTATGTCACGCCTCAATCAAGGCCCTTGCTGTACTGTGTGTACTGTACGGTTGGGCGACATTGTGGAGCGGGTAATCTAACATGCGTCTTCGTGTTACGCGACATTACTTCATCGGTTTTTTGCACAACTCCTTTTCATTAAAACATAGCCTGATTTAATGTGGACATTCACGTAAGTATTTTCTGGCGCTGGCCTGTGTTTTATAATTTGAAATGTTTTATAGTAATGGAATGCTCTTGAGCACTTCCTGCCGAGGCTTTCATCATAATACCCTAAGCTAAGGTTGGACAGAGAGGGTTCCCTACAATCCCTTCCGTTAGTATCAGTTAAAGTGTCATTTGATTTCAATGCACATTTTGCTAATAAGGAAGACCGTACTCATTCACCCTTATCAATATCAACTCACCTGTTTATCTAAAGGTATGTTTTTGATCGATTTATTCGATATTGGGCTCTCTACTCTCCAGTGATGAGAAGAACCTGGAAATCCCAACCGGTAACTCTATATCACTCAGACAGTGCGCCCAACTGTTGAATTTGGCAGCCACCTCTGGTCTGGAGGTCCTAAATACTCATGTCTTAACAAACGGATTGCAATCTTTGGAACACAGACGTCAGGTGGGAATGCTGTCCTTATTCTACCGGTATTTCAATGGAATATGCTCCGAGGAACTTGCATCAATTATTGCCCTTTGGAACCGGTGCATAGTCGGGAAACTCGCCAAACACGCGCCCAACATTTGTACACGGTGGACATTTAATAAATGAGAACGGGTCGCTGCTACGACTCGTTCTTGTGCTCATATATGCATGCACATTTCTGTTATTTCGTTAGTATATTTTTAAGTCCCGAAGAAGATTCAGTTGAATCGAAACTAGTCGACGTATTTATACCAAATAAAGTGGATTCAAACAAAGTGTATTTTTATTTAATTCAAAGATTAATTACTCTGCCTAACTAAAACTAATCGGCACTGTCCGACTTCATCCGAGATTATATATCCGGCATAACAAGGGCGCTGTTCAAATCTTGATTCCTAGGCTCCATCTTATTACTAACTACACATAATCTATGGCATGTCAATATTTTATTATATTATGTACAGAAGCATACCATATAGTGGAAATAACTTTACGAGCTGAAAATAGTTGCGTCGACTCTGGAAATTCCGTGACGGATGTGCTGTGCGAATGTCATGTCGGCAAAGTTATGTACACGCCGTTTTTTTTGCTTTGTAGTTAAGATACGTTCAAAGCAATGGTCTGATGTATTTTTTGTGTTCGGGAGAGATAAGATCGATCATTATTAACTCATGCTCGATGGTTTAAATTTATGTCGCTATATGTTTTAGAAGATTAAGAAAAACGACTGTTTTCCACAGTACCTACATATGAAAGATGTTACAATGTAAATAATTGTCGTATCTGAACAACAGACAAATTTGTCTTCTAAATGATTATGAAGACATCCGACCTGTTGAGATGGTCTAAATTCGTTAAAAGTTGTCACATGACAACCATATGACAACTTCTGAATATTCTTACAATCCAAAAAATGCCTTAAACATTTAGATGAATTAAATAATGTAGATACTTTACTGAGACAACGCGCGTGAATGTACTAAACCGAGTCCGAGAGACATGCCTAAGGTTTACTGCGTTTAATATCACAAAAACATTCGTTCGACAGACAAGCTGTCACGGGAATGCGAGAGCTCTTCAACGGAAATAATGTGAGATAGCGAGTGCAGATACACATAGGTGTGTGGAAGACAACCGTTTCCGTACGTCGTGCTATACTTGGTTAGTCGATCAGTAAGTTCGTCGAGGAAGAGAGATTATAACAGTAACGCGGGACGTTCATATAGCTATCTCCTCCGTACACACACATTCTGTTTAGTGTTGCTATCCTTTTCATAAACGTTATGAGCTTTGAAACTTAAGTCAAGACCGTTTCACATTTATCGTTCGATTTGTATGAATATGACGTGTCTTGTATTTTATGTCTATGCTTACACACAACTCATTTTCGTCAAAAAATTGGAGGGCCGGCCTTTGACTTGAGGTAGGCATAGATAGTATAGCAGATTCCTGAAGCATTACTGCATTTCTCTCAGTTAGCTAAACAATTACCATCACTTTCTCCCGTTTCTTCGTGCAGGTAGCGATACCAGCGATTATCATCCGTAGCTCAATGCAACAGGAATGTTTCAATGAAAGGCAAAAAGTTGTAGCATACCGACTGAAGATGGATCGGCTTATTAAATACTAATTCCCACACTCATTACGTTCGCCTCTTTCGTTAGTCTTACTAATTTCTAACGAATTCACAGTTCGCTACTTGGCTATTAACCTGTAAATCGCGCTCTAACTCTTTTGATAACACTTGCATTAGACCTTATGCTATTAGATACTTGCACCCGTCGCATTCTATTTGATTTTACGCGTTTACTGTATATTTTCGCTTCATATTTTCACTGGCAGGTAATTGGGGCAGGATGGTACGAATATAATCACGAGTGCACTAAGAACGCCAGAACACAATCTGATGATAGTAAAAAGCTTTTAAAAATTTACAAAGAGAAAAGTGTTTATACTTAAATTTAACTATGATTACAGATGACCTTTGTGGCACAGCTGTAAGCTCCTTAGCTCTGAATCCAGAGGTCAATTAAAATTGTGATAGGTTTATTCACATTTAGAATTGCAGCTTGTTCCAACTGTCATTATTACTACTAAATTATTTCAAACATCTTACTCTCAAAATCTTAACTTCTTCTCAATTTATTATAATAAGCCATACTCTCAAAATCTTAACTTCTTCTCAATTTATTATAATAAGCCATACTCTCAAAATCTTAACTTCTTCTCTATTTATTATAATAAGCCATTTTCTAAAGTCCTCTGGTAATTGTTTGTTTTTGATTGCCTGCTTGTTGAACTGTTTTATGTTTATTGCCAATTAAACAACCTTACTTCTTTCACATACCAACGAGAACTACTAGATCCAAAATTCTATTTAGTTGTAACAATAATATCAGGACTGAGTCTTTCAGATACTCGCTTGTACCGAGATTGCATGTAGTTGGTAAAAATAATTTTAATAATACCAAATGTTTGACTTTATTCCACTATTTTTTATTTAAAACCTGACCGGTTTCACCTTATGACGGGCATCTTCAGACTGGTACAATTGTATCGGCTACTATCAATAGTATATGTGCCATAGATTTAATTCAAATTTGGTATTATTAAAATCATTACAATGGAGTTCCGCAACGAATTAACAGTTTCAAAATTATAAATAATAGTTAATAATACGTACGCAGAGGTGGCTGATGTATTCAACTGCACGGAATGTAGATACAAGAAGACTTATATCATATATATTCAATCAATGTAATATAATTAAATCACGATCGTTTGATATTTGTCGATACATCAAGCGAATTAGGCGTATTAAACCATCTTCCATCGACGTTACACCATCAAAGAAACCACATCCCATACCACTTTCCGTATCAAAAACTGTGACGAATATTCATTTAACACTCGAGTGGAATTGGTAGACCAAAGCCTAACTCATCAGTCAGCTTCTAACCACCGCCACCGGCCACCGCATCCGTCTCGTTTTTCCGTAGTCCAGTTATCAGACTCCAATAATTACGCCAAAACGAAAGCCTAGCCGAAATGAACTGGCCACTTTTTGATTGCTCTAGCCTTGCCGCCAAATCAACTCCATACGCTATTATTAGCTTGGTAGATCAAGACATTCTCCTCCTTCGAGCGCCCTCGCCTATAGGGGGTTGGCTATCATCGGGGAAATATTTACACCGCGTGGAGCTGCACCCATTACGTACATTATCTTGTTGTCTTCTGTGTCGATGCTTGGATTATTGTCCAGGTTACCATGTCACACATAACAACGAACTATTCTGATTCCTATATTTAGTTCACGGTGTTGTTTCCAGAAGAGTTTCTGTAAAAAGAAAAAAAATGAAAAAGAGAAAATGATATAAATTATAAGTATTCCATAAAGATCTGTACCATTATTTTATTATAAATAAAAAAAGATAAGTCAGTGAATATTCGTCTATCTTTCAACGCTAAGAGTCCTATTAATTGCGTTAGAGAATTATAATAATAAGAATCTCCAATTTACAAATGTATTTATTCATTTTATTATTTACGCCCGACAGGGCTTTTACACTAAAAGGTTTGCAATTGACAGTGAAAAAATGAGAATTATACGCACAAACAAAATAAGGAATGGTTGTAGAGTAGTGTTTGAATACATAAAAAGATTATGATAAATTAAAGAAATATTTTTGTATATACTCGTACACTTCGTGCAGTAAATACATCAGCCACCTCTGCGTATGTATTACCAACTACATGCAAGCTAGGTACAAGCGAGTATCTAAAAGACTCTTCTAAAGAAAAGTTCTGATGTTATTGTTTATTGTTCTCTTTTCTATATTTATAAATGATATTTCAGAAGTTATTCTGCATTCAAGGTCTCTTCTTTTCGCGGATGACCTAAAAATATTCATTGAAATACAAACTTTAGAAGACTGCAATCGACTCCAGTCAGACATTAATAGAATTGTTGAATTGGAGTAAAAGAAACCGGATTGAGTTCAATATTTCTAAATGTTTCATTTTGTCTTTCACAAGGGCGTATCATACTTAGTTTTACCGGTATACTATGAACGACCAAAGTTTAAAACGTGTTTCCACTATGAAGGATCTTGGGATCATGTTTGATAGTAGGCTAACATTTCATGCTCATATCGAAATGACCTGTGGCACTTCATTGAAAATGTTGGGTTTCGTTATACGTACTTCGAAAAACTTTAGAGACAACCGGGTTCTCACAATATTATTTAATTCCTTGGTAAGAAGCAGGCTGGAGAGTGGATCGGTGATTTGGAGTCCGCACGAGGAGAAGTACTCCCTCATGTTGGAGAGGGTTCAGAAGAAATTTCTGAGATTTCTCTACTTGAGGGAGTACGTTACTACCCGTGGCTCTATCCGACTGAGTTTCTCTTGGGTATGCTGGGAACAAACCATCTACGGGTCAGAAGGGATGTGTACATCGTCACCCATTTCTTCAAATTGATACGTGGATGTTTCGAAAACTTAGCTATCATGGAGAGCATTAACTTTTATGTTCCCGATGGTTATCGCCGTCATCGACAGCATAGATTGTTTTATCTCCCGGCCTGCAGGACTAACCTGCCAATGGTCATGCCGGTGGGGAGGGCACTCTTGCTGTTGAATCGAATCGCTTCGGATATCGATATTTTTTGCATCAGCGAAACTGTATTTAAACAGCAAGTTTTATTGCTGCTTGCTTAACTTGTATTTACTATATATCTATTCTGTTTAGTTATAAAATCTTGTATTATATTGATATTATATGCAGTGTACTCTGTTTTTTTGTTTACTCCATATATATTTTTTTGTACATATCTTTAATAACGCCTTAAAATTTTATTTTGTAATGTTATTAAAATGAATAAATTAAATTGAATTGTTACAGTTAAATAAAATTTTGGATCGAGTAGTTCTCTTTGGTATGTAAAACGAAATAAGGTTCAATAAATCAGGGCTGTCTATAATACCATTGACAATTTTATAAATGAAAGTCAAGTCAAAAATAATTCTTCCATCTGAAATTTTTTAGTAGATTTAATTATTTCATCAAGTAGTTATAGTTAATATTTTCAATAGGTAGATTAAGTTTATAGTTTATGTATCTAAGAAATTTATGTTGAATTTTTCGATGGAGTCGGAGTGGATTTTATAGTAAGGGGACCAGATAGAAGAATTATATTCCACTTGACTTCGAACTAAAAATGAACACAATATTTTGAGTGTAGAAATATTCCTAAAGTGTCTGGCATTTCTGAGAATTCATTGGTTGTAATTGGGTCCATAATTAATTGATCTGAGAATGAATGCTAGATTCTCTCAATGGAATTATGACTGTTGTATTATAGAAAGGATTCCATATAAAGGAATTATATTCCAGTAGGCTTTTTACAAGTGTTGTATCAAGTAATTTTAATGTATGTTTAAGGTTTGTTTTTGAAATCTTTAGATATTCTTGTGATGAAGCCCAACATCTTCATTGCTTTACTAGTATAGTAATGTTATGTATATGATAGTTTAGTATCAAAGGTTATTCCGAGGTCCCTTATTTCTGATACAAATAAAACTATGATTGTTCAAAGTATGACTAAATTTGATATGTGATATCTAGGGTATCCCACCAAACTCTTGTTTGGAGTTACATTACAATTTTTTTTCATTTGGAATTAGAGGCACTTGAAGGGTTCGACGACTTGGTAAATAGTTCATCTTACATCTATTAATATTGTGTTGTCTCAATGCATTCACAAGAAGCAATCTTCACTACTTGTGACTCATTCTTCAACACGACTCATTCGAGAGGTTAAGTTATTCGGTGCGCTTCAGCTCAATGTTAAAACCACACTATTTCCGTTTCCGTGGTTTCAACAAACTTTGACCTCGAGCCATTTTGGTTCCATTCCTAAGTATTCATATTTTTCTCTAAATTCATTTGTTTCACTAAGTTGTAACTTATAACCAACCTTCGTAGCAGGATGATGGTATTACTAAACTGCTATCTTCTTTGGCTATTCCGACTCTTGACATTCCACTCTAAATAATAATAATATTTGGATAAATTGCAAAGCGCCGTTTCTGAAAAACCATATCAAGGGCGCTGTACAATTTTTTTAGTTCATATTAATTCCTAGTTTGTATTCATATCTATTTAAATTATGTACATAGAAAATATACAGGAACATACTTACCGGGCAGGTCACATCAGATAAACACAATCACTTACTTACTTTGGCAAAATTATAACTGATGTTTATTTAAATTATTTTTATTTTTTTATTTTATTTTTTTTTTACCCAATTCCATATTTTATTCACTTGATCGCCCTATGTATTGTACTCTTTTGACACTTCATTCTCCGTCCATCCATTGTACATATCCAAAGTATCTGTCCTATCCTTAACCTTGTTCATTTCACTTATATACCTTAGGAATCTCATTTATACTGCATTCAGTCTATTTTCGTCTTCTGTTAGCCAATTTCACGCCACTCTGCGTGCGTTAGGATAGCATTAGAATACTTTTGATAACATTTTACTACATTCATTGAGTTTCATGCATTCACCCCTTCGTTAATGTTTTTATCATCCCTCGACGCATCTCAACTACACAAACTGAACCACTCTTTTTTATAAAAGATTTAACCCCTCTCTGGACATTAGCCATATCTTACGATATTTTTTTTGTTATCTTTAAGAATAATGTTGTTTTTAATCAAAATTGTTATATTTGATGTTCATAACAACAAGCCACTCATTTGTGTTTCGATATTTGATACTTTAGCACACAAACTGACTTAACATTGGAATTCTCGCGAAACCTCTAGAAACGTGCCAAAATTGAGACAATAGAGAAGAGATACGAGAATACCCAATGAAAGGTTGCGATGCCAACAGGAATATGAAAGACAAGATAATATAATGTAGTTGAATATCTATTGTTGGAATTTTGCGCGGGAGATTAGATTTGGTATTGAACACTTGAAAGCTAATTAGATAGGTACAAGAAATTCCTTTTTTTCCAGACCCTTTACAATTTTACTGAAAAAAGTATTTGGTTATCTATTAGCATGATAATAATCTATTAGTTAATTTATACTTGGTTACCTACTTCCCCACATGATATTAATTAGTCAATTTTATAAATCATTTCACTTTAAAATTATCTTTGTATAAATGTTTTTATATTCCTGATAAGCACACACAAAAAGATACTGTACCGATAAAGTGAATATTCTGCCAGTATATTTCCAGATACAATTGTCATAATAATCATGTAGGACGGCCTCCGTGGTCGAGGGGTTAAGACGCTTGCTCGACTACGAATCCAGAGGTCGCGGGTTCAAATCTTGGCGTGCGCAAATAAATTTAAGTGAATTATTATGTATTCGTAAAAAGCATTAACTTTGTGGCTTGCCATATTTATATATATATATATATATATATATATGAATTATTATATATGAATTATTATGTGTTATTTCATATTTGATTCATATAAAATAATATACAGTTTATTTGCGGCACGTTCCAGAGTGGTATTGCTTTGGTGAAAGACCACCATTCAGAATCGAAATGTTGCTTGAAATGGCTTTAGCCGTGTTTGGTGACCAGATCTGAATAGCCAGGTATTTCCCAAGCTTCCTCTTCTATCTCCTTCCCCTCCCCACTACCTTCAGCCTCACAACATACCCCAATAGGGGATGTCATAGTCCCACTGGCTCCAGAAGGTTGGGAGCAGTTGGGACTCTTATAAGACTTTTTTTTTTAATTACTGCATTTTTCACAAATAAGTACAACATTCAGTACGTCTGTGTTTTCGTATTTGGCAGAAGTAATTATTTTATTGTGGTAATTTATATCTGACCCGTCTAATTTTGGGGCATAATTTCTGTTGCTTCTCGAAGCCTTAAAAATGGCACAGCGTGGGTTAACAACATGTTTAACGACTTCTGTATCGAGTGCATCGAGAACGGATGAGTAGGCAAATGCTGTTATTCGCCTTTCCGTGGTTTGGACCTCTTTTCGAGTGCTAATCTTACATCAAGCAACACTTTGATCGTAGATTAGTAAGTCAGTAGCCAGTAGCCAGTAGCCAGTAACCAGTAACCAGTATACCGGCTCTGTGTGTACTCTGTCCGAGGATGTCAATGGCATGATGTCATTGGCACCGAAAAGTTCCGGTTTTCGACCGTGCCACTTCAACTGTAAAGCCCCCCTGTTTCCGACTGCTGTGTTTGATAACAAATTTATAAAAATAGCCATGACGTAATGCGAACGATCCTTCGAGACTTTCATCGATTTCTGTTCGTCGATTGAGGCACGCCAAACACGCGAGCTGAGAAACAACAACGGTATCTTAACCGGACCTCACTGAGGAAACGTCCTTAGCCTCTAAACAGCTAAACCAACCTCATTACTCATTGTCATTGTCATTACCTTTCATATACCAACGAGAACTACTTGACCCAAAATTCAACTTTTTTTTAATTATTTTTTTTGTTTGATTTTTTTGTTACATACATTTTTTGAAAAAATAAAAAACAGAAAAGAAAACAAAGATAAGATTATTAATTCAAAAAAAAAAAACATTATAAAGCATAAAGAAAAGATATAACAAAATAAGGAAAAACAATGTAGACACAACAAAAAAAAAACCACATAGGCAAAGCCAGTGCATGGTTATACTAATATAAATCAATAGTAGACTTTCTATAGCAATTAAATAAATAAATAAAGAGTATATAATTACAATCAATAAAAAAAAAAAAAGTTAAAATTAAAATTAAGCAAAAATGTTTTTGTTTTCAAAATCACAGCAGATAAGTTAGTTTTTTTTAAATAGCAGTTATAGTATGGAGAGGTGTATCTTTTGTTAAAATCCATTTTTTATTAGATTTTTGTATTTATTTAAAGATGTTGTGTTTGAACACTTAAAACGTAAAGAAAGTAAATTATACATTTTTGGGGCAATGAAGTATGCATCTATATTATACTATTCATACTTCATACTATTTATCATATCTGCGCACATCTAGTTTTGCAGAGAGAGTCCCCAAGTACATTATTAACTCCTGTTGCTGTAACGATTTTCGTTTTTTGGAAATAGTTCACTTCGCGAAAATATGTATTTTTAGGCACTGTATATATTTTTTTCTTATATCTAAGAGATCAGATTCTTTGAATAAGCGTATTTTTTATGCAATTTTTTTTATTGTTAATTTATGAAAGTTGTTATTATTAAATAATAAATGATGCGAAAGTGAATGGAAGAAGAAGTCGAGGACGCCCGAGAAAGACATGGCACGATCAAGTAAATCAAATACTTGAATCGGGTCATGTGAAGAGTCAGAATAACAGAAGAGTATGTATGAGACGATGTATGAATGTGAATCTAGCAAGGAGTGTGCCAAGACAGAGTTATATGGCGGTTTGTCCTCTCTGCCTACCCCTGCGGTGAAACGGCGTGATGGTTAGTTAGTTAGTCAATTTTTGAGATATTTCTAGTGGCTTAATACTATAGGAGGGATTTTTCAGTTTTTAATGTTTTTCGCGCATTTTAAAAGTCGCCTGTATCCACAACAGCACCTCAAAAAAAGTTTTACTAAAATATACATTACATATATGTATGTTTTATACCAGTAAGTATGAAAAAATCTTATTTTTTGACCCTTTATAAAAGAGCTGTTTTCAATTAATCGTCAATCGACCTCCAAATATTCTTCTTCTGTGGTCAAATGCAAATATTAAAAAAACATAAAATATTTTGTTATAGAACATCTTTTGATCTATACCACGAAATATCTTTAATAGTTATATTATAGTTATTATATGTGCCCTGACGAAGTTTGATCCAAGCGAAACCGGTTGGCCTTCATCATAATAAATTTTGTGGTTTTAAAACAAAGTACTCTTTTATTATTAATATGATGTCTAACCACCATGTGATTGCTTCTTACGAAAAATTGACCCAAGCAACACAAACTTAGGATTGTGTGTATTAGTGCATATTCATTCAATTCCGGCGGTGATGTCCTTGCCAAACGTCACTGAGAAACAGCTTTTGGTATTGTTTACGCCTGCTTATTTTTTTCGGCGAGAAAGGAACAAAAAATTAATATGTTCGAAAATACAATAAAGAAAAGTTTTTATATTCATTTTAAATATTTTCCAGTGTATATTTTTTACTGTAGTAAAAACGACCTTTTTTCAATTTCACTGAAACTTCCTTTTTTCAAATGAAACATATTACGAAGTGTCACTCCCAAGACTTATCTAAAAATGAATGGGAACTATGAAGTATTTAATTCATATGCAGTCGAATAATAAGCTTGAAACATGCTGTAACAAACAATGCGAGCAATGGATCTGTGGTATTACTTTGTTCAGGTCAACTCTGGTTGCAATACCCATAAGAGATATGTTTTGTTTAGAGAGCTAAATTTCATCACATTTAAGCAAATTATTTATTAGTAGTTGTTAAAAAGGATTTTTTAAACTCTCCTTATGATTCTCCTTATGGCTACGATACAAATTAAACGTGATGGTGTTTTAAGGAACTCAGCGCATCCTTAATGTAAAGAAAAACAGAAAAAATCAGGGCTGATAGATATTGAGTTCTTAATATATTTTTGTAATCTTCATATAAAGCTTTGAAAATGTTGGGTTTTATATTAAGATTATGTTATCAATTTAAAAACATTCATGCCATAAAAAAATGTGCGTGTCATTAGTTAGGAGTCAAATTGAATACAACTCAACAGTGTGGGCACCAAGTTACGCTATTCATTCCCTTACGATAGAAAAAGTTCAAAATAAATTCTTGAGATTTATCAACTATAGATTGGGCATAATAAGGAAATGTATCCATTATGATTTAACTTATTTGTCACCTTAAATTATTAAAATTATCTGAACGCAATATAATTACCGACTCAACTTGCTTATATAAAATTATAAATTCAATTATTGCATTTCATGTTCCTGGCGGGATAGTTACAAGACAGTACCTACCATATTATTTCAACCTCACAATATTACACTTCTATACGACAAATTCAACATCTGGGAAAGAAACACTCCGATGCTGTTGATATATTTAGTACGTCAATATCACAATTTAAGTAATTTCATCTAGTAGAGCTAAATTAATTATTTAACTCTGGATGTACCTGTTATTCAAAGCTATTTTTTCTTTCTTTTACCATATTTTTTACACTGTTTATGAGTATATTGTTTTTAAAAAATGTGAATATTTGTCTAAAAAGCCTTGAAAAACAGGCGTAAATAAATAAATGATTATATCTAATGACATTCATAACATCCAATTCGGTAAATATACCTAAATCAAAACTAGAAACTTCTTTGATTCAATGTGGGCGAATTATTCATATGTATGTATTTAATGGGAAGGTCTTTTGTATTTATTCAATTGGGTAGACCAATTGAAAATTGTCGGGAAATGTGTTAGCCACACCCGAGCCTTCAAATCACCGAATAGATGTTTTTATTATATGCCTAATTATATTATCCCTCCGAGAATGAGTTTAATTGAACTATTTGGGAATATATTAGTTTAGGGGTGGTACTCCTGTTTCATATCTTAGTAGATCTAGGAAATAGTCAATATTTATTCAAATCCACCTGATTTCGCACACTGGTATAATAGATATAAGAATTAAGTTATTACGTGGAGGTAACATTTTATAGATATTGTTTAGGAGTATGGAAATTGTGCATAAAGTACATTTATAATGTTTTTGGATGTTTTGTGATCTAGATAAATATATATATATAATATAAGAATTAAGTTATTACGTGGAGATAACATTTTATAGATATTGTTTAGGAGTATGGAAATTGTGCATAAAGTACATTTATAATGTTTTTGGATGTTTTGTGATCTAGATAAAGGTTAATACAGAAAATAGAAAATAGGATTGTATAAGCCTAGAGATAAAGATAGGTTGAAAATTAAAGTAAGCACTTCTAGGTAGGTATTTTACAGTAGTTAGCAATATTAGAGCGACCTATTTTATAAATCCAATGTTTTATTACATGTTTAAATTTGGTCATTGTTTTTGATTGTCTAGTCGTAGTAGGTAGTAGATTGTATAATGTGCAGGCTATGTATTTAAAGTGTCTTTGTCCAAAAGCAGTATTTGCAAAAGGAGTTTGGAGTAGTGCTTTATTTTTGGTTCGTGTATTATATAGAGTTTGTGTTGATTTGTATTGACTTTTATCGTTTTTGTGCAAATTAATCAAAATGTTTCGTGCAAAGAGCTGCTTTAAGTCCTTAACATTGATGGCGTTGAAGATTAGAATTGCGTGTTTGTTAGAAAAAGTATATGAATTTACGAATCTTATCGGTAGTGTTGTGAATGTGTTGTTTCCAATTTCAGTTTGAGTCAAGTGTTAGTCCTAAGTATTTAATGTTGTTAACTTGTCCTAGGCATGGGCAGTCACAAGTTCGGTACAAAGCTGAATTTTTGTAATCATGTATTTTTAATGTTAGGTTTAGGTTTGACGTTTTAATATTGGTGTGACTAAATAGTAACTATTTTGTTTTCGATATGTTCAATTTTAAGGAGTTAGAATCAAGCCAATTTTTCACTTTTTTATTCCTTCTTCCGCTTTGGCATACGCAGTAGGCCAGTCTTTTGCTTGTAATATTAGGACCGTGTCATCAGCGAAACTAACGATTGAGGCATCGATATCTATTTTACATAACTCATTATATAAGGAAAATTGTTGGACCCATGATGCTACCTTGAAGAATCCCATAACTATATTTCTCAGTCATCAATAGTAAGAAATGTTTAAAACGAGTTCGGCCAACCTAATAATGCCTTCTCATTTCCTACTCACCGACCACCATTAAACGGAGATAATCATTTCCTTCAATTTTCAATCGGTGGAATTATTGCCACTACAATACCTAATCATTATTTTTTTTATATTGACCGGTGACCGCATTCTACTAAAATCTTTAAATTCGTGTATTACTCGTTTTGACGACTATTCCAGTCAAGAACATACTCGCGAATGTTCTCTACCAATTAATACACCAAAGTCAAGAAGCGTATCAAACACCCAGCACAACAATAAACTGTAATCACAATCATCTCGAGTCATTTATCATCAACAAAGGTGTGTGTAATTACTTGGAGATATACATTGATCGATCTTTAATAACACTTCAAACAGCGCCATAGTTATATAAAATAATATAGCTATTAGATAACATGTCGCTAGCTGTGTTTGTTTTTGTTTATACGGTGGCTTTATAAAAAATCTTGATACATTTAAAACGAGATTGTAGTTTGGACAGTCACACCCGAGTCTGCTCATATTATCTCTATAGAAAATACAAATCATTATTGAGTGTTATCTTTTGATTTTTTTTTATTCGCTGTTGTGAAAAATTCTGGATTGGGAATCATTTTTGAAATGCATACATCGGCCACGACTGAGAGCATGTTAAGAATGCCCCTGATTGCTTTTATGATTTCTTTGCGAATTGTTAAATCTATGATTAACTGTATTTTCTTATTTTCATAGAAATCAAATATTTTGTAGTGTAACGTAAATATTGAAATACGGAAACTTTATTTTGACACCATAGTTTTTTTTTTAAATATTTTGTCGACCGAGTTTCGCCTCTACATAAGCTTCACCAGGGCTCCGTTATCTGTCGATGTTAATATATCTTCGCTGGAGAGGCAAAAGGGCGACACTTTGATAAAAAATGAATTAAACATGCAGTTTTGATCCGTTTTTTTTCTCCATCGAATGCTCTGACTCGTTTAAAGTTTTTTTTTCCACGTTTCCACTTTACCAGACCAGACCTTTCGCCGACAAAACTATAAACACCGCGTTCTGAACTTCCACTTGAAATGGTATCGTCTATGAAATGGGAATATTTAGACAAATGCGTTTTACGCCCCTTTCACCAATACAAAATCTATCCATCGCTAAGCAAAATACACTAGGGGAGGATTAATCGATTCACCATTATTTTTTGTACAAGTGTAATGAAAATACACCTGTTAATTTATAATTATCGGCAATTAAATAATAATTTACACATTGTGAATAATAGATACGTGTTTTATAAAAGACGAGAACCCAATATTGTTTACTTTTAGAGAACGGGAAACTTGATACATCCATGTTAATTGAATGAGTCCCTACTGCTCCTAACCGTCTGGAGCAAGTGGGACTATGGAATCCCCAATTATGGTATGTTGCGAGGCTGAAGGTAGTGGGGAAAGGAAAGAGATGAAAAAGAGGAAGGTTGGGAATTTTACCTGGCTGTTCAGATCTGGTTACCAAACACGGCCAAAGCCATTTCAAGCAACATTTCGATTCTGAATGGTGGTCTTTCACCAGGGCTATAATTCAACACTCTAACGTGCCGCAATATACTGTATGTTATTTTACATGAATTAAATGTAAAATAACACGTGTTAATTGAATAAAATTTATTTTCGCACGCCTGATAGTAAATGTAAAGGAAAAATATACATGGATTGGTACAAAATACGAAACGAAATTCAAAAGTGTGAATTTTGGTCTCTCGCAATTCAGACCACAGTACGTATAAATCGCCAGAGACACTTGATAACGGAGGAACTCAAGAGAAGTAAGAACAATTTAATGGAAAGTCAATTTTAACAATCAACTATCGCAATAAATATAGGTATGGTAGAATTATTTTCAGAAAAAATGTGTTTCCTATGTGTATTGCCCTAATAAAAAAATGAATTTTAAACGTATCGAGGTCGCAGGTCACTTGGCCATTACAAAGGGGTTCAAAACTTGAAAAGAGTTGAGAGCCTCTGATCTCCAGACATCACGTAAGAAACGAGTAGGCCAGCAATCTAAAGGGTTGACGTAAGCATTAAATTTGAATCCGCACAGTACGGGGTTCATGTTATGAGAAAGGATTACGTTCTCAAACACTGGAATCAAACAATAAATAACCAGAAAGCCAAGAACCAGAAATATGCCACTTGAAAGGGATCTGCGGTGGAGGATCTCTAATTGAATAAGTACACGTGCGGTACAGAAATTCTATCGAACCAATTAACCAAACGAACAAAATATACATGAAATTATGAAGATGAAGTATTTAATATTAATTGTATATTTTAACCCTTTGCACAATTGTTTTTAATATGATATATTAATATGATATGATATGGAATGTAAAAATATTAGGAAAAATTACGATATTTTTAGAAAATTATTTAAAAAAATTGTAAGGCAGTAACATAAAAAAGATGTAATTAAGTTAGGAAATATATATTTATTATCATATAAGATTTTTGATAAAATAAAAATTGAAATATTCTAATCTTTATAATTTTTGAACGCATTCGTGGCGTATTAGGACACTTGTCACAGTACTCACTGGTTTCCCGTCTGCCACCTTTTTATCTGCCCTTTTCGAGCAGACCACTCTTGGGACCTTTTCTCAAAATATGGAGTTTTCCATTGAGCCTGGTCTCTGATGGAGTGGAAGTAGATGGTCTACTTCGAGGCTTTTTGTACTCACCCACTAATTGATCTACTAATTTTTTGATAAATTTCAAATGGCTCAATGGTTTTTCGTTGTTATTTTTTTTAATAGATTTATATTGAGTGTATGAGTTAATGGAAATACTTCAATTGCTACTAATGCCCAAAACACGCGATTTTTTCGTCTATGTCCTATGAAATCATTCTCACTTGAACATATAATATCATTATTACTATCTATTGAAGTTTCATCGGAAATGACTTAGTATTTCAAAAACAAACCCGTCTTCACTACCACAGAATCCTAAATTCTCCTCCATATTTATTGCGCAGTAAAAAATATTCAAATAAAATTAATGCGTAGTAATTGTTATTGTTATTATTTATGAATGAAAAACAGAGCCAAAATCACAACATATCGCCAGTGGGTACTGCATACAACTGAATAGAAAATGTGTATACCTGTAAAAGGTCCCTTCTATTTTTTAAACAATAAAATGTATATGTATTGTTTATGTCGCCGCTGCGGCGCCATCGGAGTTAAGGTCAAACCGCACTAGCGCGTCAACGGCGCTGCACTGCACGGCCCGTCGCTTCACCACGAAATATGTTTTCACTGTTTTGTATGAAGCAAACCGCACCAGAGCGGCGCTGCACTGCGCGGCACGGCGAACAGAAAAGTGACGCGCAGCGCCGTTAACGCGCAGCGACGCGCTAGTGCGGTTTGACTTTTAGAATATTTTTTATGTCGCCGTGACGGCGACAACGGAGTACAAAGGGTTAAACATATTTAGATCTACTGTGGGTGTGTACTTTTTTCTTACTAATCTTTTCAAAAAGTGAAATTCATATAGATCAATCAATCGAAAACTGGTATGAAATTAGGGTCTTAACATTATTATTTATTTATAGTTGATATGATTATCTTAAAAGTCGATTTTCGGGTTTAGCTCTGAATCTTAATATTTGCCTTATTTTTTTTAAAATGTCAATACCGCTCAAGAGTTCCAACTGCTCCCGACCCTCTGGAGCCAGTGGGACTATTTCATCCCCAATCGGGATATGTAGTAGGGAGGGGATGGAGATGGAGAAGAGGAAGGTTGGAAATTAGCTGGCTATTAGGATGTTCTTGGGTGTCTGCTGGAAACAGATGTTATTAAAAATAACGAATGGAACTCGTGTGTTTGACATTTTGCCAAGCGTCTCCTAGTCGGCGCCTCCCAGCCAGCGTCTCCCTGTCTCGACCTCGGATTAATCCACGTTTCCACTTTACCAGACCATACCAGACCTTTCGCCGACAAAACTTTAAACACCGCCTTCTGAAATTCCATTTGAAATGATATCGTCCATGAAATGGGAATATTTAGACAAAGGCGTTTTACGCCGCTTTCACCGATACAAAATCTATCCATCGCTAAGCAAAAATTAACTCTGAGCGTCATCATCAACATCATTTTTAAAACAAATACATCGTTCGAAACCATCACAAATGTAATGAAAATAAACTTGTTAATTTATAATTAACGGCAATCAAACACTACGTACTCGTTGTAAATAATGGATACCTGTTTTTTAAAAGACATGACCCAATATTGTTTACTTTTGGAGATCGCGTGACGTAGATACAACCATGTGAATAGGATGAGTTTCAACTGCTCCTCAACATCTGGAGCCAGTGGGACAATGATATCCCCAATTGGGGTATATTGTGAGGCTGAAGGTAGTAGGGAGAAGAAGGAGATGGAGATGGAAAATAGGAAGATTGGAAAGTATCTGGGTATTCAGATCTGGTCACCAAACACGGCTAAAGCCATTTCAAGCAGCGTTTCGATTCTGAATGGTAGTCTTTCGCCAAGGCGATACTTGAAGTATCTACCACTCTGGAACGTGATGACATCTTGATGTTACAAAAATGACAATTATTTACCAAACGCTTTGTACGTATCCACATATATAGTAGATTTTACTGAAAAGATCCTTAGAATTTGCAGTAAATATTATATTATTATATCCTATTAGAATTCCAGTTGTGAAAGTCCTGACAACTCGTGTTCCGATGTTACTTTCTAACTTGCATTGTGTTGCAGACTCGAATCTCTTCAACTCCTAAAACCAGTCACGGATTTTATGCGGGCCGTAGGTACTCTCGTGGTGTGCCGCGACTTTTCTTCTGATATTCCAAATCGAAAGCTTTTAGTTGCTGTTTTTATACCCCAAACAATTCTACCTATGAATTCGAAAAATATGAAAAAAAATCAGTGAACAATTCGAAAACATACAACTTTTGATTATATTAATGAAGTTTCTTACCACTCGACCACGGAGGCCGTTCTTCGTAAGATTCAACAGATTTTGTGCTTACATTATGATTTAGGTCTTGATTTGCAATCTCTTTCTTTTCTCTACGCACAATTGACTATTTTATATTTAACTTGGTGGACATTATATTGTCCAAAGAGATTGTGAACATCATCCCCGCTGTTGTACCGAGCATATGATTCGCCGTGGGCTGATGGGCGGCGGCGGTAAAAATAGGCGGTCGCCCCCCCCCCTGCCCCCGCCTTGCCTTCGGCTTTTGGCGCTCAGTTTAGGCGGCGGCTTACGAGGAGACCGCTCGCTTGGGCGGCCGACCAAACCTGAGCTTAACCGAAATTCGCGAAATATTCTACCGGCTGTTTTTGATTTCGGATTGCGAAATTTCGATTTTCCGATAAAAATTTCCGGCGCTCTTCGTTTTTTTTTCCGAGTGAACTTGTAGATATTAGTATTAACTAGCGTTGTGACCGCTCCGAAAGAACTACTTCAAAGAACCACTTCTTTTGGCAGCAGTTCCTACTTCCTTCATTGTTCATTGAACAAATACTTCAATCGAAGTTGGTAGTTAATTTTAGCGTTGTGACTGCTCCTGTGTGAACTATTTCATTTTGCGGCAGTTCAAACTTCATTCATTTCATTTCATTGAACAAATACTTCAATGGAAGTTAGATTACAAAGAACTACTTTAATTTGCAGCAGTTCAGTTGCGAAGTTAATCTTCAAAACCTATAAAGAAGTACTTCATTTTAAGTACTTCGATCTAAAGGAACGTGTTTTTTTGGGAGTTCTTTTCGTTTTAAAATCTCTATTTTGGCGAGGAACCAGTTCCAGTAACCAATAATTAACTGATAAACCAATAATTAACTGATGTATCTGAGGCATATAGACTGCCTGAGGTAACTTAGGAATAAGCGAAACCGGTATACGACAGATATATCAATGAATACCTGCTTCATATAAAGTGATTGTTGTATTTCAAAACAACAATACATTTGTGGAAACATTTATTTCAATTTTTAAAACTTTTCCAGTTTGATATTGGCTTTTCTTACAATTTTAGGGATGCCACCCACCAAAACACCTACTGAAAATGCGTTCTTAGCTTTAGGTTGTTAGTGTTACACGTAAACTATTCACTATGAACTATGAAAGTGCCCATCTTTGTGACATCTTACTGCTAACGGGGCTATTGTGTAACACGCAGTTTAGTTTTGTAAATACATATAAATCATAATCAAGCGAAGTGAAAAAAATTATAATGGATCCCAGCCTATCTTTGATCTTTAGATCATTTTCTTAACTGTAATTCATCTAAAAGATCCTTTTTTAAAAACCGCTTTATTTCCATATCACATTATCCGGGTGAGCATTAGAATGTTTTTGTCCTAGTGTTTACTAAATCAACAAGTGTAAAAGTTTGCATTATTGATTATGGTTGAAATTACGGTAAGTAAGAGCCCGTGTTTTGCGTTTATCGCTTTATTATTATTGGTATATTTACTTATCGCCCCCGCCGACCCTTTAGTGCCCCCTGTTGCCCGGAGAAACCGCCACCGCCCCTCGGGGTCTCGCCCACTCTGGTTGGAATTCAGTTGCCTGAACTCGTTCGTTCCAAAGACTCGCAGACCGTGAATGACCATCGATTATAAGCGGGGAACATCACCGATTTAGATTTCGTCCAACAAAGATCGATTTAACGACGGTATTACCTATCACCTATTTCCTATTAACTATAACCCACGCTGTCGTAAAATAGCTATTCCGTCCAGGCTTAGGTCACCGGCAAATGGTTGCACAAAGGTCGGCGTTAGAACGTGAACTGTTGGATTATCACGACAACGAGGAAACGTTCATCATTCAAGTGGTCTAGTTTTAAAAATAGTTTATTGATTTACTAGGCGAATACCGCACAAGAGTCTCAACTGCTCCCAATCGTCTGGAGCCAGTGAGACTATGACCTCCCAAATTGGAGCAAGTTGTAAGGCTGAAGGTAGTGGAGAGGGGAAAGAGATGGGAGGTTAAAAGTACTTGACTATTTAGGTCCAGCCACCAAACACGGCTAAAATCATTTCAAGCAACGTTTAAATGAACAATTGAATCGTCGTATTTCACCAGGGCGATACTGGAAGTATCTACCGCTCCGGAATGTGAAATAACACATATTGATTCAAATGGAATCTATTTACTCACGCCGGGATTTGAACCCGCGACCTTTGGATTCGTAGTCGAGCGTCTTCCCCACTAGACCACGGAAGTCGTCGATTATTACTGTTTATTTTTGTTATGTATTTTGTAGACCTTATATTCGGAAGCCTTTTAAATAAATATAACTAGCGGAGTTAAAATTTTTGTATTTGAGTTAAAATAATAACAATTATAAATAATATATGTCGATAGTAACTTCAGTATATCGTCAACATGGAGATATAACTCGTAGGGGAGCCCGGGGCTTAACGGCCACCTTAAGCAATATCATCAAAAATAATATATGTCGATAGTAACTTAAGTATATCGTTAACGTAGAAATATAACTCGTAGGGGAGCCCGGGGCTTAGCGGCCACCTTAAGCAATATCATCAATAAATAATATATGTCGATAGTAACTTCAGTATATCGTCAACGTAGAAATATAACTCGTAGGGGAACCCGGGGCTTAACGGCCACCTTGAGCAATATTATCAATAAATAATATATGTCGATAGTAACTTTAGTATATCGTCAACCTAGAAATATAACTCGTAGGGGAGCCCGGGGCTTAGCGGCCACCTTAAGCAATATCATCAATAAATAATATATGTCGATAGTAACTTTAGTATATCGTCAACGTAGAAATATAACTCGTACGGGAGCCCGGGGCATAACTGCCACCTTAAGCAATATCATCAAAAAAATCTTAAGAAAATTAGTAGAAAAAAAAAAGAAATTTTATTCATAAGAACATTTAGTAAGCAATTCTTACATGTAAGTTGAAATGTTTTTTTTTAAACTTCCCACTGCCCATACAGCGATGCACAGTGGGCATAGGGAGTGAAATGGGCATGTACCTACAAAACTAGGCGCAGAATGAACATAATATTATAAAAATTCCAAAAACCACATTTCGTAAATTAACGCTGCTTAAATATGCGCTCCTATTAATACAACTGTTCTCCGTGGACGCTGGTAGGGTTGAGGGTAGTGAACGCCGGAACGCGGTGGGAATACATCCAAACGTGGCGGAATGTGCTAGTAGCAAAAACTCGGGAGCCCGATGTGCCCCGGGTGCCCGTTATGCCCCGGGCTGCCCTTTCTAGATTGAAGGGTTTAATTACTCGTTCAGGTAATTTACACTTGTTGCACTGATAGTATACGAATCGTATCGAACAATAGTGTTGTGCGTACCAATCTTTACGAGGGTAGAATGTACTATCAAGTTTAGTTGCTGCCCCGTCATATACAAACTATTTGGAACCGCGTGCAGTTGGTATAATCATCAAACATGTAGCTAGTGTTGTATAAATATATTACACAATGTTTTTTTTTTATTATTTCGTACAATGCACAATTATAAATTTACTGTAATATTTTTTTTAATAATTAATTTTCAATCTCAAATCTTTTCTTGTTGCTCGAACCAGGAAATTGCAGTTTTAAAGTGAATTGGGAAAGCGAAACAGCTGTTACCAGTACAACTGCAGAATTCAAAATATATGTACGGAAAATAAATTGATAAAAAATGATGATTAATTTATGAAAAATTCCCGAGAGTTGAATTTAAAAGTAATAGAAAAAAATGTTAAGGGGTTTATTAGGGTAACTAGAACTGGGTGAACATATTGAAAGACAATCAGAATCCGATATCGTTTGACCTTACGTCGATTCCCGCTCCAAGACGTTCCCGATACGATTACTTCGCCTGGCCACTTCTGCTTGCTTCTAGGAAGGGTACACCTAAGCAATAATACATACGCTAACTAATACTTATGTCTAATAATTATAATTCATCATTTAGCTGCCGGCTTAGCTGTGGCCCAGACATTGCTACACAAATTCATACATTTCGCTATCTAATCGTTCAGATCGCTTTTTAATTATTGCTTATCTTCTTTAGCTAGTATTATTTATGGTTGCTACTTATTTACATCGTTAAACGGTAATTTTGGTATTGATTATTATCTGGTTCCGGTTGAATAGAATTTTCTCTTCTGTCGGTGGATAAGGATGATCTGTTTGACTTGGTTCAAATCACATATCCAAACACACCAGAGCCTTTAACAATAATATTTATTGACATTATATGCAGGGATAATATACGGAAGCATACTCGTACTTACCTGGCAGCTCACTTGAGATAAACACAATTATTTTAATTATGTATTTCTATTTTTTGAGGAGGATACACTTTTGCAGAGGACATGATATTATATTATATTAGCAAAATTAAAGTATTTATTTATATTTTTATTGTTCGATTTTAGGGCATGAGAGCAAATTTCGTAATGGCCTCTCTGAATTTTTATACCAGTATAGGGATTTGACTAAAAAATATATATCGTCGTTCAATAAGAGACGAATTAAGCCTGATTCACACCAACGTCCGGTTCCGCTCAGTGCCGATATTGTTCCGCAAGAAAACTTATTGATATGGTATGAATATCAATCAAGGAGTATGTGCCAAGACAAATTTGTGTGGCAGTATATCCTTCTGCCCACCCTTGTGAGATTTAACTACTTATTTAGTTAAATAATTATTTTGAAGTGTAAAAATACTAACATCGCAGATTTTTTTTATCAAAAACCATTTTTTTATCACTAAATAATATTTGTATTAATTATTAATTATTAAAAATATTATTTAGTGATCAAAAAATAGTTTAAAAAAAAAATCTGCGTTGTAAGTATTTTTACACTTCAAAATAATTATTTAACTAAATAAGTAGTTAAATATCACAAGGGTGGGCAGAAGGATATACTGCCACACAAATTTGTCTTGGCATACCATTTACCATATCGGAACAACCATTTTCTTGCGGAACAATATCGGCACTGAGCGGAACCGGACGTTGGTGTGAATAGATCATTATGGTGAAAAGATTCCACTGACATTGGCCATGGGTCGGTAGACTACTTGTTCTTCACCTGGTCAGCTTAGTGTAAATGGTAATAGTTCTTAACAACACTAAATGTTGTTAACGTAAAAAAATCTTAGAGTAACAATATATAGAGACCTAACTTTGCGAAATTTTGTCCGTACTTTTTGACCATGCAATGACCAAAGGGTGTGGCCTAAACTCAGAGTAAAATCACTAACAGGGTTGTCACAAATTAAGTAAATTAGGTATTTTGTTGTGAGTAGGTAGTTGTAAATCATTAAAAGGAATGAATGTTGTATATTTTTTTGTTTATTCAAAGATACATTAATCAATAAGATTTTAAAATCTTATTTATAGATAAAAATATAAACGAATTAAATTATTAGTACAGAACATTTTATAATAGATATTATAAAATGAACTTCAGTTCCATCAACAAAATAGTTTACAAACAAAAGTAAAATAAAAAAAATGTACGGTGATAACAGATGTTAAATCATTTTCTTAACCTTGGAGTAAGAATATATGGAGAGAGATCAATTTTTTTTACCTATATAAATTTGCGATAAATCACTTTCTCTGCGTTTTTTACGTCGTACACCATGAGAGAGAAAGAGACACAAAAAATTCACAAAACATGACACCGCTTTTAAGTATTGTAGGGATGTTTTCCGTCCCGCGTTATTTTGTAAGGAAATTTCGAATGCAGATAATAATAACAGTGAACTTATATAGCACAGTTTTGTGATATTTCACAACAAGTGCGCTTCATACTTAATTAATTAAGCTAATAATTCTAACTAACAAGGAGAAAATAATATATAATATGTATACAAAATTAAAACTATCTAAATGCATGATCGTTATCATAAATCATCAGAGAACAGGTTCAGAAATGGGTACAATAGTGCATGTGCACATCAATAGATTTAAAAAAACAATTAATTAGAAGCTAAGGGTATAAAAATCCAGATGAAACGTATGAATTCAAATTAACATATTTGTTAAATCAAAGAAAAAGAAATTAGTTTGGAATTTGATGTTAGATCCGTAACGCCCGAGAATTCTGTAGTTGCACCAATCGTAGATACTCCAAAAAAGGTAGTCTTAAAAAATATAATACTTTAACGTAATACGCGAATTTTGAAACTAGAAAAAAAAATCTCCGCATTACAACAATCAAATCGTCGACGTTTACGAAAAATCACATCTTTAAATTATATAATACAGGACCTAGAAAAACAAAAATAATTAAATATATAATAATATTCCAATTTTGGCATAGCCCTGAATCTGGGGGAGGCAACCGAAATCATAAAGATAACTAAGAGATAAACACTATTCTGTCTTTATCTGTTTGCCAACAATTTAGCGTTAGTATCATGAGAAAGAAAGAGATCGGGATACTTTCAGAAGCCGTACGAAAGGGGGATTCCCCGTTCTTGAAAATTTATTTGACATTCTCGTAAATCTCTCTAAGTAAAACATATAAAAAAATGCATTAAAACTCATTTCAAACGGAAGTTTATTAAATTGGAACGAATAGTCCAAAGATTAATTACATATTGGTGTAAGTTACTAGTTGTTTGTAGGTTGGGATGTTAAATATTTGAGATCAAAACTAAAAAGACGATTTTTATGGTACATACGTGTGAAAAAAACTGTTTTTTTTGTCTTTTTGTACTTCGATTAAAGCAAACAAGCATAGAACATGTGGCCATGATGTTTTGCTAGATATTACACAAAAAATAACTCAAGTTTTTAACTATTTACGTACTTTTGACAGTCCGTTCGCCTGACAGTTCAAACGTATCTGAAGTTTGTGCGGATTAAATAATGAAGACATGGCATTTAGCCCGCCCCAAATCGTGTATTGGTTTCAACAATTGTTTGTCTCTTTTTCTCATATGCTTATAGAACCGAGCATAAAGAGAGAGCTATATTTTGCGAGTTTGTCAACGATTTGTCACAAATTAGTACGGTCTCTTTATATTGTTACTCTGAGAAAAAAATCCATATTTCGAAATTAAAATAAACCAAACAAAGTAACCATTTTACAACTGCTATTCCTGTACGTAGCTCGTCGCAATCTCACAACGTCGTCAACCGGCGGCCATCGGCCATCGGCCATATACTTGTACTTCCCCTGGTTGTATACAATTCAGGCGCGGAGGCTCTTGTGGGGTACCATACATTTGTATTTATTTGTATGGTACATATATAATAGTACATTTTAGGGGGATTCTATTGTCACCCCGAACAAGAGTTGTATGCGATATCTTGGATAAAGATTACTGAAATATTATGATTATGCTTCTCTCTAAGTATTATTAATTATTACCAAAAACAAATCACGTAAGATTATGTCACGAAAACGCTTTAATGAGCAATATCAAATGGGGTAACTACGTCTACGATGATAAGACTCGCACAGAAGAACACGTCAGAGAGGTTCACGAGCCACGAAAGGGCATTTTATATTATTGTAATGTCTTCGATTTGATTAGTAGCTACCACCAAATAATTAGCTAAAATTATGTTATTCTTATTTTCAACCAAAAAAATGTGAAAAAATGTTTACACAGGTTCACTTCCGAGATTTATAAATTTCCGGTTTATACAATTATATTTTTAGACATTACAGATACCAAACGAGTTTTTTTTTGTTTTGTAAAATCGCAAAAATCAAAAGAAAACTTGCGGCTTTCTCTATAGTTTTTTTTTGGTAAATTTGAAGTACTCCATTAGATTTCATATTTTTAGTGACAGATGTTTCGGCGATCGAGGCCATTATCAAACTGCGGTTAGGCCAAATGCAACGACTTAGTTATATGATAATAATATTAAAATTGATCAAATTAAATTATAAAAACTACGGATTTGTCTATGGTCGGATGGTTTCTATAAAGCAGGAGAGAATTAAACAAATAGTAGATCCATTAAAGATAATTACTTGTTAAATAATAATAATTTCAACGATTTAATAATACCATTTTTTTAACTCCTTTTTTTTAACTCCTTTTTTTAAACCGGACCGGTTTTACCTTGTAACAGGCATCTTCAGACTGGTATAATTTGAAGTGAATCTATGGTATACGAGTATATTCCAATTACGTCCGGAATGGACGCTTATTGGCTCTATATAATATTGAACATTTGTGACTAGAAGCCAATAGCCAGCAGCCAGCATCCAACAGCCAGCAGCCAACAGCGCGCTGAGACTTGTAGATATGAAAGTATCTGTATTCATTCTTACAATATTGTGTCATTAGACTTCCTCAGTTAGGTTCGTAGAGATTTGACTCTTGACTTTCTCACCAAGATGAAGAGAACTAGTTGATATTTTAAAGGTTTTTATACCACTCCACTGTTATTTGTTTATCCATTCCCTAATGATTATGATGATGCTTTTTTAGAGTAGTGTTTGAAGATTATTAACGCGTGAAGCGGTACAATCTGTGAGAGTTGAAGTTATTTGTTTCGTGAGAAGATTGAATTAATGAACAATGGCGGTGGAGGCGGCGGTGCAGAGCGCAATACAGACTATTTTTGACATCACCATGTTTACAGGTAATTATAGATTGATGGTGAATTATAAATTGCATAGATAAATAATTTTGTATTCTCAACATACATGTTATAACATACATATATTATGTCAATACCAAACCAAAATTTATTAAATGTTGTCAATGTGTAATATCATAGTATTAACACTTACTACTAACCATTAACCACTAACCACTCAATATTGTCAATGTATGTCGGTCTATATGCGTTTAAGACTCTATCTCTTAACGCGCGTTATCGAGGCCACTAACTGCATCCTTAGGTAGTTTTCACACTATGCAAAAACTATCAAAATATGCTGTTTAACGCGCGTTTAACAATCCCGTTCCGAACGGGAGTTACAATTTAAACCCGAACGAAAGTTTTGTGCGATATCTATATTTATATATATGCATATATTATGTGAATATACTTCTCTTTACGTAATACCAAAAACTAATTACCTAAGATTATGTCAAATGGGGTAATTACGTCACCCCCCTTCGGATCGTATTTTCGATGTTTACTTTCAGGTAAGGAAAGTTTAAATATAGAGCTCTTGCAGTTGTGGCGTTACATCTAGTAGAATCGAGATTCCACACAATAACGTGAACCTTTTCAGGTTGCACGAAAATAGATTTTTTCGTCTGTAGGTAGGTACAGTATTCCATACAATTTGCTAAGCAGAATACTGGCCCATCCAAAATTGAACTTCCGTCTAGACTGAACAGACAATGCGCACATAATTTCAATCTTCTGTATTTGCCTTGAACACGAGAGGATCCGCTATATGCATTAATTTTTCTTCAATGTCTCTTTTTTTGGCGCAATGTTTAAGTCTACGGGAAATCGCATGTTATTTACAACACAAATTATAAATTCGCATTACAATAATTGTCGCTGACCTAATTCTAGTTTAGTATGGCTTCCGTAAATCTGTGACAATCGAATATTGTTTTGTAAATATTATTAGAGACTTGACCTTCGGAAAATATTAAGTACGTCGTTAAAAAGACAGCAAAGCGACGTGAAAGCTATTTTGCCACAACCACACGGAAACATCTGCTGCTTTCAATATTATTTTTATTGAATACGAACTTCGTCCTCACTAAGTCAGCTGCTCGCCGACCAAATCTATTTTCAATTCCAAAAATTGTTAATTTTTTTTTAGTTTAAATTGTTAATTTTCAAACTAATCCATAAAGATATTTTGCATTGCGTTTAGTTCGATAAAGGTCGAGTAATAAATATTTGAAATTTGATCGATTTTCAAAGTGCCTACTGTTTGTATTTACAAGAAAACCTCGTACAATTTTATTTTTATTTAAAAGGAAATGTATTCAGCCACACGAATAAAAAAATACCTTCACATTTCTCAATTGAATTTTTTAAGGTGACATGAGGGAGAAAAAAACCAATTCTCAGAATATAAGTACTTGTTACAGAAAAACCACTTATACCATTAGAATACAATTTGAAAAAATACATGAACACATTATCTGAGAAGATAGCAAAATTGACAAAAACATCATTTTGTAAAACACAAGTGAGTTATTACGAAATTACAGTCAGCGAAGTACGGCGGAAATTGTACGAGTATCTTGCGGGGAATCCGGCATTCCTGAGGAGAAATACATTGAGAAGTAACACACTGTTTAAGCTGGATTCACTCCAACGTCCGGATTCGCTCAGTGAAGATACTGTTCCGCATGAGAGCTTATTGATATGGTATGAATATTAATCAAGGAATATGTGCCAAGACAAAGTTGTGTGGCAGTATATCCTTCTGCCCACCCTTGTGATAATTAACTACTTCGTTAGTTAAATAATTATTTTGATGTGTAAAAATACTTACATCGCAGATTTTTCAAAATCTTTAACTAAATAATATTTTTAATAATTATCAAAAATATTATTTAGTGAAAAAAAAATGGTTTTTAATTAAAAAAAAATCTGCGAAAAAACTTTTTTTTATCGAAGATATATCGAGCCCTTCCTGGCAAAAGATCGTAAGCGGCAATTTGTCGATTTTCGTTTTTTTTGCCTAATCCGTTAAAAATACATATCCGCATGGACTGGCAAAATATTGGAAAGAATGGAGCAGCCGAAGTCATAAAAAATATGCATGTTACATTTTATCGTAAGATTAATGACTTAATTTTTTGGCCAAGCAAAACACCGTAAGCGTCATATAGAAGAGTACAATCTTATCGTATTTGTTCCAAAATTCACCGGTTACGATAAAATGCGTCGCAAGCGTGTTCGAACAATATGACTGTCTTTGTTTTATCTTTGTTTTATCTTTGTTTCGTCAGTTTACATTTAAATTTGAGTGTGGTAACGATTGTTTTAAAATTCACCGAAGAAGACCGTCAAAATTTTCACGAACATTACTGGGAAATGTAAAATTTGTAACGCCAGCGAAATTGGTCACTATCTTGTGTAAAACACAAGATCATCACGAGGGTGCGAAAACCAATCTGCAGGCGTAACACATCTTATTGCCATGAAATTACTAATTAAGAATGTAAAAAAGGTTTGTCAACAGTTCCTCTTAAAAACATTTAAGATACACTAAAAGCACGCAATAAACACATATAAAATTGATTCGAGAGGACGGCACGAGCCTAAAAATAAAACATCAGATATGAAAATTAATATTGCAATGGAATTTACTAAAAAGTTACCCGCAGTCCCTTCGCATTACTGCAAAAATAGAAGCAGTAAGAAAAACCCTTCCAACGGAATTCAGAAAATTACAAATATCTATATGTATACGTATAATAATATTTAAAACATATTTGTCCTGAGAGGGAAAGACTAAGCATATTGTCAGTTGATGTGTTTTTCGTAAAAAAATACTATTAAATTTAATTTGGGTTTTCATTTGCCAAAGAAGGCCAAACGTTC
The DNA here is from genome assembly GCA_022651775.1 of Drusus annulatus. Classification (NCBI taxonomy): domain Eukaryota; kingdom Metazoa; phylum Arthropoda; class Insecta; order Trichoptera; family Limnephilidae; genus Drusus; species Drusus annulatus. The sequence continues at coordinate 157,576 of JAGWCC010000871.1, forward strand.
CTTTTGTGAAAAATATTATAATACGAGTATGTCATCAGAAGAACAAAACATAGAAAAACAAAGCTGAAATTTTAAAAACCATTTAGCTGACAAAGATAAATTTGAAAGTGGTTTTTAGCTAACAAATTCCCTGAGAAGGTCTGAAGTGATTAGAATATTCTTGTTTTTCTATTTCAGTAATTTAATTATTTTTTTCAGTATTTGATTTTCATCACTTATTCAATTTCATGAGGAAAATCGTACATTCTTTGATTGTAAATGCAGTTAACTGAATTTATTAACAAAATAGTATCGGTACTTAAAAAAAACACGAAATTCTCAAGTCAAATTACTTAATTTAATATTATTTACTTATTCGTGTTTGGAGTTGACATTTTCCACAAAACAACGCCTTAATACGAAAATTAATATTATTGATTTTACCATTTCATGCACTGCAAATTATTTTATTTTATTTTTACAAGCTATAATTGGATTGTAAACTAAAATAAATAAACAAGGGAGTAATACCTTTTTATAACAAATAAAAAATCACAAAATAAATATCTTTTGATTATTATTCAGCTCTCTTAGAAAGATCACTTTAATTTGTGCCAAACAAAACATGCATTGACAAGCAACTAAAATGGGAACAAAAATACATCGTAAGAGACAAAAGTACTTGAATGTGAGACAATTATAAAGTTTTAATCAAACCGTACTATATGTAACAAATTAATATAAAAACGTTATTAATTTTAAATTAATTTTCTAAGCACAACCTTAGATATTTAAAAAAAAACCTCTTCTTGCAAAATGATTTTTTTACGCTTACGATCATTGGCCAGGACGAGCCCTTCCCGGCGTGGAACTAAACTGGGCGCGACAAAACATCGTAAAAGCCAAAAGTACTTGAATGTGAGAGGATTTTCAAATTTTTATCAAACCGTATTATAGGTAACAAAATAATATACATACTTTATTAATATAAAATTAATTTACCAGACACAAACTTAGATGTGTAAAAAAAACCTCCTCCTGAACAATGCAACTTTTGCCGGGAAGGGCTCGATATGTTCAACTTGCCAAAACGTACGCATTGTTGAAATAATGTATTCAGTTGATCGCTGGTTGGTGGTCTGTTGTAGGTGGGGGAATGGTCAAGGTGAACCGGTAGCGGTGCCGCTGTGAAGTGTGGAGTGTGGAGTGTGGAGTGTGGATTGTGGAGTGTGTCGGCTATATTGTGGCCGCACCGTGCGAGCAGCGGCGACCTTTCCTTTCTGCCCATTCATATTGATTCATCGACTTGTTTGTCTCATACGCGGTTATTTATTATACACATCGATATGTGCATACCTGTTTTCGTTCAACAATAGACTAGTTGTGTGAAATACCCTTCAGGGGAAAAATGGGATTATAAAGCTGGATTCACACCAACGCCCGGATCCGCTCAGTGACGATATTGTTCCGCATGAGAGATTATTGATATGGTATGAATTTCAATCAAGGAGTATGTGCCAAGATAAAGTTGTGTGGCAGTATATCCTTCTGCCCACCCTTGTGATATTTAACTACTTAGTTAGTTAAATAATTATTTTGAAGTGTAAAAATACTTTATCGCCGATTTTTTTTTAAACCATTTTTTTATCACTAAATAATATTATTATTAATTATTAATTATTAAAAAATATTATTTAGTGATAAAAAAAAATGGTTTAAAAAAAAATCTGCTTAGTAAGTAACCAACTAAGTAGTTAAATATCACAAGGGTGGGCAGAAGGATATACTGTCACACAACTTTGTCTTGGCACATACTCCTTGATTGATATTTATACCATATCAATAATCTCTCATGCGGAACAATATCGTCACTGAGCTGATCCGGACGTTGGTGTGAATCTACCATTAAAATTGTTAATTCGTATGTTATTATGTCCATCAGAAGTTCAATTTCAACAATAATAATACTTGCTTAATTTAGAAATATCACCTCAAGGGCGCTTTACAAAACTTAAAAACCATGACTAAATTTACCATAAAACTATCGAAATACCTAAAGCTATAGCTAGAATTACTGTATTGACATTTACATATCAATTACTTGTATATTCGCGGGCTGTGAAATATTGTCGAACTTTTTTGTTTAGCAGTACTTAGATCGAGGATTGAGGATCGCGGATCATTGCATGAAAAAATATTATTATACTGGCGAGTTAAGATGCTAACTGGTTTAGCCTAGCTAACCTAGGTTATTAGGTGTATGTCTAATTTCTATAATCGCATGAAAATATATTATTATACTGGCTAGTTTAGATGCTAACTGGTTTAGCCTAGCTAACCTAGGTTATTAGGTGTATGTCTAATTTCTATAATCGCATGAAAAAATATTATTATACTGGCTAGTTTAGATGCTAACTGGTTTAGCCTAGCTAACCTAGGTTATTAGGTGTATGTCTAATTTCTATAATCGCATGAAAATATATTATTATACTGGCTAGTTTAGATGCTAACTGGTTTAGCCTAGCTAACCTAGGTTATTAGGTGTATGTCTAATTTCTATAATCGCATGAAAAATATATTATTATACTGGCTAGTTTAGATGCTAACCGGTTTAGCCTAGCTAACCTAGGTTAGTAGTTTAGTAGGTGTATGTCTAATTTATATCATCGCATGAAAAACTATTATTCTACCGGTGAGTTTAGATCCTAACGGGCTAGCCCAAGCTTTGTAAATTAGGGCAATTCTGTTATTTTTGGATATGATTTTCTGAAGAGATGAGTTTTGAGTTTAGTTCTAAACTATGTTGAGCCTTTTATTATTCTCAGATCATGTGGTAGTCTATTCCAGGCTTTAGGACCTGACACTCAGAAGGCACGCTCTTGTATCAAATACGATTCTTACTAATATGAAAAAATAACAAAAACGTAATGTTCTATAAAACACTTTGTTTTATTATTATCCTTTAACAACTTGCTTGACTAAATCTTATTCTTAATTTGCGGTGCGCCGATTAAGTCTTTTCCATACTTCACACAAAAGACGTACTAGATATAACAAAGTGAACTTCCACCCAGCATCTTGAAACTGTATCAGATATAAGATGCGATCTCTTTAGTCGATAGTCCCACCTGCAGCGCGGATGGTCCATTGTGTCCAGGATCTAAACCGGTCACGACTCCCTCAGCCAGGTAAGCCGGCAATCGGTTCTCTAACGAGGCAGCCTGACCGCGTCCGATACAAGAGCAACACGCGATACAGATTCAGATAATTACCGGGGGAAAGGTATTATAGAGTGCAGCCAAGAAAGTCATGACGTGAATTGTGACCGCAGCAAAAGACCCAGGAGATGATGTTTTGTCCGGAAGGTGTATGAATCTCAAACAAGTTACAATAGATACATCTTCATTCGATAGGAGCAAATTTACAGAAAAAAATTGAAATATTTACGAAAATAATTACAAACATGTAAATTTCGTATCATATTAGGTAACTATATAAAGTTTTCCTCCTGATAGCTGTTTCGCCTTCAGAAGGCATTTCAAATCTATCTAGATCAATCGTTTCACCACGTCAGTGGCACTATATGCAATCTTCATGTCTCGAATTAAAGTTTTTTGATATGTACCTGATTTCTGAACTGATAAAAAGCGCTTGAGATACTTGAAAGTAAATTTAACGTGCCCTGTTAAACAAGTATGAAAAAATCTTATATTTAAAGTTCTACGTGTTTGCATTAGTTTCAGCTTATTTGTAATCCTACCAGCAAATAGACAAAGATGCCTCTCACGGTTAAGTCGTTCCTAATGTGTATCAATAAAATCATGTTTTTGTATATACTAAACAAATAATATAACTTTCCCAATACAAAACCAATTCACGATGCTATTTTTACTTCGAGAATTATAGTGTACCATTAAATAATTCGTTGCCAATTTCATCGCGATTCGTTCAATTGCCAAAAAGTGTTTATATTATTATTTTTATTTGCAAGAGAAAGGCGAAGTTCTCAACGCAATTTCTTTTTAATTTTCACACCATTATGATTCGCTCAGCTGCCTTAAAAATCAACAGTGTCTTATTTTTTGAGGTTAAAAATAAAACTGACTTAAAATACAGAGGAGTTTATTAGCTCTGCGTGTAGAACGCACTCAGCTAGCTATAGGAAGAGTTCGAATCTCACAAAGGGTACCGACACACACGCTTTCCACAGCAGGTTCTGAAAAAATCCTGTGCTTGTAAATATTTGGGTTAATAGCGCTTATTTATTCAAACAGTTTTTCTGCAGACCATATTTGCTCCAAGCAATTTAAAAAGTTCCAACCTAAAACATTGCTAAAAAATTTAAAAAATCTAGTAAAACCTAATAGCGAAGGCGTAGCGGGCGAAAGCGGTTTCAAACGATGCGTACATAATATAAAGAGCGGTTACCACGGAGCTCTCAGCAGCATGATCCTATCATACTTCAAACTCACCTGGTATCTGTAGACTACTTTACTGACCTCTTGTCGAATACATATAGGCTTTATGTAATTACTAGCGAGTTCCCAGCCACAATTGTAAAACTGGCTTGTCTATAATTCTTCCCCGAAAAATAAACCCTAAAATACTTTGAAACGGATTCAGGCTTTTATTGAGAAAGATAATTCAAAATATCATCAATGCTACAATTTTAAATATAAAATTTAAAAAAAAAGTTTTTTTACCACGCATCCCAATGATTACAAAAAAAATATGCCATTCGAATTCCGTTTTCCATTTTTACAATCGATATTTCGAGATGGAGACGATGATCTTTACATAAAAGGTGACAAAACAGATGTTTCCTCCCGCGAAGTACCAATTGCTGAATACGAAACGAGGTGATGATAACATCAACTGCTTTACGATAACTGTAACTCTTGTATCTAGAGTCAGTAAGGGCGATAATTCTAAATTTAAAGGAATGAACCTGGTTGTACCTACTACCTTGTACGTATACTTTGTTTACTAGATGTGACCCTTATTTTACCCGATCGACCTGGATCCCTGCATCGGAACTGTCGGGTGCACCTTTGACCTGTGACCTCGACTCGCTCCATTTGGTATCGGAAAGGTTAAGCAGCGGCTCTGCTCGTGATCTGACCCCGAGCTCACTTTCTTTACCCAGCTGACTATTTGTATCCGCGTTGTCTCTCCAGTCTCCAGTCTCCAGTCCAGAGGTCGGGGGATCGTCCCCAGGATGGATAGTTTAAAATTTACAAGGCTTGCTCGTCGGTCTCTTTGGTTAGGTATAAACAATATTTCAACACTAAATTCTGATAGATGTACATTTATCCTCAATTCAATCAATTCAGCCAGTGAGACTATGGCATCCCCAAATAGTATGTTGTGAGGCTGAAGGTACTGGGGAGGGGAAGGAGATTGGGAAGAGGAATGTACAAGATACATCAAGGTTTAGATAGCCGTGGAATAATTCTTATCGATTACGCTGCAAAGGGTGAAATAATCAACGGACAGTACCACGCTGCATTACGGGATATACTGGATAAACTGAAGGCCACAATTAAGAACAAACGTCCGCATTTGGTCAAGAAAAAAATCCTGTTTCACCAAGAAAACGCTCGGGTTCACACGGGTCGCAATGTCAAAATTGAATGAATTGAAGTTTGAATTGCTTCCCACCCTATTCGCCAGATGTAGCTTCCAGCAACTTTTTCCTGTTTCTTAATTTGAAAAAAATCAAATGCTGAGGTGGAAAACGCTGTGAACCAGTATTTTGAAGGTTTAGACCAGTCATTCCCAAAGTGGTCTATATCGACCCTCAGGGGTCGATTCCGACCTGCAAGGGGTCCACGTCAATGAAAAAAAAAATTGGGGGTGCATGAGACGTAAATGGGGGTCCACGGGAGTGGATTCCATTTAGGCAGGCCGTCACCAAAATGTTGGCTTCCCGCAAATGTAATAATCCACCTCACAGATAGTACCTATGTAGGTACTTACGTAATACTATCTTATAATGGACTTTAATTCCCTAATTATATTAATAATAATAATTTTTGTGGAAGATATTTTGCCGATTTGCTAGTACTTTTCGATTTCAAATCTCTACCGACTAGTGCTTTTTTTTCGGAGGGTAAATTTTGTTGATTTGCTAGCACTTTTTGGGGGAGGATTTTTTTGTCGATTTGCTAGTACTTTTTTTAAAAAGAATCAACATCATTTTGTAAAACACAAGTGAGTTATAACAAAATTGAAGTCAGCAAAGGTACGATTAAAACTGTACCTTGCGGGGGAATCCGGCATTCCAGAGGTTAATGCATATCTGCGATGAAACACTAAAGATTTTACAGAAGGGTTCAATGAAAGGTGATAAATTGTTTTGTAATTTTCAAAATGTTCCTTTTTGTGCTATTGTTACAGTGACATATTGTTACAGTATGTAAAATCAAAAGATGTTTACTATCCAGAAGACATGTATTAGTACAAAGACAATTTTAACTCATTTGCTTTTATCACCAAGTAAGTTCCACCACATTACAGGACATTTTGTATTTCGTTGTTTATGTATTTAACACAACCTTAAAAAAGCAAAACTAATTGAAGATCTGCTCTAATGATGGACATTGATAGTGTCCGAAACGTTGACTAAAGAAGGAGCTACCCCAAAATAACCTCTAATCATATCTAATTGAACAATTATTTACGAGGAACAAGGATAGATAAAGATAAATATAGAAGAAAATAATCTGACCTGAGACATGTTATTTACAAGTCTTGGATGGTGAAATTTCGGTTTGTAAGTTTTCGTAGAAAATAGATTAACATATGTATTTCCAAAACTATTAAAGTTTTGTACAAGTTTTATTAATTCACAGTCAACATAATATCTACTTCGAATTATCAACTGAAAAGACACAGCTTATCATCGTTCAAAGATCTGGGGAGTGCGTATCACCAGGCATATCTGTACAGCTAGAATAATTGCTCGCAAATAATTAATTGATGCATGAATAACATAATGTGTTTTCATTTTATCACAATTCGAAGCGCATAATTGCAAATTGTGTAAATTTGTCCACAGTTTTGATTGCCCATAGATTGGTTTTGCGCTCAGAGCACAGCGAAGCGATTCCTATGATTATTGATAGCATTATGTAGCGGACTTTCTATTTTGGACGTGACCCGAGTCCGTATCGGGCTGGATTTGTGTTCCTGCTTTTAGATGTCTATCCGTCTAGTCTAGTCTAGTCTAGTAAATAACAGCTGTTTAGAAAATAGATTTGAGAATATATAATATCGATGTTTTGATTAAAGTTAGTTGCGTTTTTTGTTTTAATTGTTGTTAGTTTAGTTGGTTTAACGTTGGTTTGGACTGCCCGTAAGGTGGTCCAAGGGACTTTTAATATATCGATTGTCTCAAGCCGAAAGGGTTAATAGATTTAGAACATTTAAGACATCTCCCTCAAAATTAGAATGAAACCGAATTCTTCCATTTCCAACCTTGGCCGCTGGACCTCAGTACCGATTCCCTTCATCTCCGTCCAAATTCCATCTTATTCCTTCCCTAACCTTGGTGAGTGGATTTCAATAAAAGATTGCCATAAGCACAAAAAACACAGGTCTACAAAATTTCACTACAGGCATTTGTATATAACCCTATACACAAAAAGGCACCCGCTCACCGGGCATTAATGCACCTCTAACCACAATTGACACAGGAAGAGGAAAATATATTCCATGGGACTGTTCAAAATTTTACAATACTGTATTATACCGTCAGTCAATAACATTGATATTATCACCGTCCAACCTTGTACTGTGTACTGTACTGGTAACAGTGGTAACTTGTAACTGGGAGTGGGGATCGCCATCATAACGAATGCGTCGAATGCGGTATCGGTATGATGATCATACCGATACCGCATTCGTGTCTGATTCCCCGCCGGGGAAAGTCGCTTTCCGTCGCTACTCTACCGCCTTCGCCGTAGCCAGAACGTAAACAATAATAACTAAGCAGTAGCCACGCGTGTGAACAAACAATCCATACTAATTGCCTGTGACGTGAGTTTTATCGACAGTATAAATACCGTGTTAAGCTTTGCGTGATTGCAAATAAATGTTATAGTTCTGTGATTTTATTGATAACTTCTTTTGCCAATGCCGTTAATAAATCGATTTGTTTGTAAATCGATAATTTCTATGTTCTGCTTGTTTGTATTATTTTACGTGTGACAGCCGTTTCGCCCCACAATATACCAAATGTCTCCACGAATTGATAATAACTATAAGTATTACAAAACAATGTTAAACCTTTCCGTACTTGAAGTACAAATCGACAGTACGATCCGAAGGGGGTGACGTAGTTGCCCCATTTGATCTTGCTTATGAAAGTGTGTTCGTGCATAATTTTAGGTAATTTGTTTTTGGTAATACTTGGAGAGAAGTATATTCATAATACGTCTGTAATATTTATCTAACATATCGCATAAAACTCTTGTTCAGAGTTCCATTAGAACCCCCCCCCCTTTCGGAACGGGGGTGCTAATATGTTTGTGGCCGAGCCACGGTTTGATATTTCTTAAGAGGGCTGAAATGGTTGGCCGTAATAATATAAACCGCCAGAATTTAATTATTCCAAAAAGTATCCTGCAATTAGTTATGAAACATAAAAAAACAACACGGAGTTCTGAAAATTAATACCATAAATCTAAAATCTATACAATTTTCGATTTGTCATAAAACATAATAACATTAAACACTATATATTTGTATGCCCATTTTTCATTGCTCTATAGGAAATAGGAACTAATAAATAGTTTCACCTGTTAATTAGTTGAATGAAATTCGGGGTTGCCATGAACGTATGTTCAATGAGCTAGGACTAATTTGCTTTAAATATCGGGGTCACTGGATATTCAATAAGCACCGAACCTTACTGTATTTACATCCCTGTCCATTAATCAAGTTTCAACCTCCGTGCATTTGGTTCACTTGAAATTATCGGAAATTCCGTTTGGGCGGTAAATATTTCACTTTCATCCAGACACGCAGTTGTGGGGAACGAGGGTAGACTGACAAATACCAGAAAGGGTTCGTTTTAGTCGGCTGGCTAAGTTTTTCGACGTTAGTACTACAATGTAGGCTATCAGCGCAATATTTCACATTAGCATAACTTGAAAATGCACTAAATCGGTCGTGTATTTTTTGTATTTTTATTTATTTTTAATCTTTCACTATTATTTGTGTCCCGCGGGTGGGTTTTTATAACAATCATATCAATTATAGCAGTGGAACATAATCTACGTGTTGGTGATTTCTATATTGCTGAAGTTTAATTCGTAATTAATTTAAACCCACTGGATAGTCGATGATGCAGATTTTTTTCTTTCGTTCAGTCAATTTTGTAAAGATGGTTTGAAAAACGAAATTGCCAGAAACTTTGTAAGTTCAACGGCGCTATTGTCCGTTTCCAGATATACGAGTATCTACTCTACCCACGAATATTAGATCATCGCAATAAAGCTAGTGGTAACTAAAGCCACCTCGTAATAACAAACATTAAAAAATCAGTTCAACACAATTCTCGCTAAAAATTCATAATAATATTTATTCATCTTTTAAGTTTATCATTATTATTATTATTTAAAATGGGGTTTTTTTATATTATAAAAATGAAGAATGTATTTATTTTCTTCCAGAATAATTTTCCCCTAGTGACAGTGCTTTTCTTTTATTCGAACAGTGAAGTGAACAGTACGTCGATTCCGATGAGGAAATTGTATTGACTTTAGTGGCGATAGTCGCTTGGTTCGTTCAAGGATCCTCCATACAATATGGTTGTGAACACGCGCTGTAATGGTATGTCGAAATGATGATTATAAATGTCCAAAACTGAGATTGATTACGTGTGTCGATATTTGCGCAATTTCTTATTTACAGGCATTACGTCATGTTGTTTTGTTCGGGAAGTTGCTTATTGGCTGGGCACTGCTTCATGGTGTTTGTTTTTTCGCCAAACTTGTGGCATGTGGTATTGAAATCTTGTTTTTTATTGTTTCATATACATACTCGGTCGATGTCATAAAGCGTTGTTTGAGCACAGTTATATTATATAACTGGGGGTTATTGCTGGAAGTGCTTATGTCAGATTTTGGTTATTTGATATATTTATCAGAAAGTATACTAAAGTGTACTTTACTTTAATGCTACAATTGCTAATGTATACTTCCTTAAAAAAATCTCTACTCGATATAGCCAGCCGTCCAAAATGTCTAAAATAGATGTCATGGTTCTATCGTAGGTAAATCAATTTTATGTAATGGTCAGTAATCGCATTACAATCACGCCAGAAATATGATGAACTCTCTGCCTTTTGCACAACCTAACGAATTCCGTCATGATCCATAAATTCTCCCACACCCAAATACAAAAAAAACCTACTGGGATTGTCTCATAATGTTTTTTTCTCGAACATCTTATTGCCGCACGTGTTGGATGTAACCTTTATATTATATATAGATCAAAGTACGTGAGTGTTTTGTTTTTTTCAGCCACCTCGTGTAACAGTTTTCACAGCTTCCGGCACCTTATGAACTCCGGGTAGAAATAATATGTTATGAAGTCCAGCACGCGCGTATCAACAAACTACTCGTAAAACATTGTTTTGACAGATTGGTAGAATATATTTTATCTCGTTGAAAGGTTGTGTTTAAATTTCAATGGGTTTTCTATTTCTAATGGATGATAGAAAAGTATTTCCTTCTCGAATACTAATGTCGTCGCTGGAAAGGCAAAAGTGCTTAAGTGACACTTTGGTCAGAAATGAGTTAAACATTCAGATTAAATCATTTTTTTTCTGCATCAAATGATCTGACTCTCTTTTGATTCTGAATACTTTTGTGGCCCTTCAGCCATCTAAAATATATTTACCATTTTAGAGAAGGCGCGACTCAAGCGACATGAGTTTGGGACTTTTTTTAGGTTTTTGTCGCTTCAGGTAACACAGTGAGAGCATTGAGTTAACTTCTTTTTTCAAAATCCAACCAGGTACTGAAGACTTATACATTTTATTGTAAAACAAAAAAGTGCTCTATTGTAAACATCCCAAAATGGCGCTTCAGCTCCTGTGCCTTTCCGGCGACGATGTGCTTTTAATATTTCGTAAATTTTTCATCGGTCTTTACGCTTTTTTTCTTATACTTGTTTACGCCATTCTGTTTACTTGTAACGACTCATTGTTCCCTTCCAACCTCTTCAGGTCAGTGTTGTCCACGAAGCGCTGTCTTCCGTTGCCTGAAGGCCTTCACCGAGACAGGCATCGTATACCGTATCGTCTTAGTATTTTCACTGCGAAACGTAGGCCTTTTTGAATAATAACAGTAAATTTATAGAGCACAGTTTTGTGATAGTTCACCCCAAGTACGCTTCACACTAAAATACCTGACCTAACATAACAACGAAAAAATAATATACTCGTATAACGGATATATATGCAAATCAAAAGTAGCTAAAATCATGATCGTTATCGCAAATCACGAGAAAAAAAAAACAGATATGGCAGTGAATGTGGATGTTAGTGAATAATCTTCAATATCTGTTTATATTTGATTATAATCGCTTTTATTACAACCCTGAGTAACATATTTTTATACGACATCTAAATTGAAACATCGTAAAACAGCACTGCAGTTTTGTAAGTAAAAATGTTTCTGCTCTCTTTCAAGATTTATTATGTTCTGGCAATCGTCTGCCACTTGTAACGAAAATTTTACGAATCCAGCTGTTTTCATCTGATTTACTTTCTCAATTTCTCTGATCTGTATACATATTTGCGAAACTCGTATACACATATTATTATTCTCCGCCCCCAGACAACTCCCTTTTACAACTCTAAAGAATGTTCATAATACTCGTAATTTAGTTCACCTTTGAACATGTGATATTTGCTACGTATTTGTATTATCACCATCAGAATGCTATCGTATCTACGCGTGGTGAGGTCTCTTTCACTTAGCAAGTTATAAAGAAATCCTTGAACAATGGTAAAGAATTCCCAGTGCCGTTGAATGTTTACCTCCCATAGACAAACATAGTTGTTTTCACGGTGAACATTTTTTACTCTGCGCAAAATAGCCGTCTGGTTAGCTGTTTAGAATATATCACGAAATTGCTCAGAAGTTGGAGGAATTTAAGTCTAACAGTAGAAAAATGACGTAGCTAAATAGAATGCGACTGCTTGACTGCTACTGAGATGTGTTCCTAGAGATTGGATTGATATTATTAAGATGCAGATAGAATATAAATGAGGTGTGTATTTGTTTAGAGAGCTTGTGCTCTTTTTTCCATTTCCAATCTAATATTCATTTGGCTGTACCTGTCCAATGTGGCTAGTGTAGCTACACGGTGAAGAAAAAAGCGGATGCGCACGGAGAGTGTGAAGCTTTCAACATTTCTGTTTTTTACACCATTAAGATTTGAATCGCCTCTTTGGGTATCTCCCTATGAATAAGCAGTACTTCGCGTTACTTTTGTTTATGTGTCTGTCTTCTGTACCAAGTTATCGTGATTGCTATGTTTTTTTTTAAATGCGAGACCGCACAAGAGTCCCATCTGCCCAGTGGATCTATAGCATTCCCATTTGGAGAATGTTGTGAACCTGAATAGAGTGGGGCATATCTGGTGGTCACTAACGTAGATATGTGAATTTCAAGCGACGTTTCTATTTTGAATGGTGGTCCTTCGAGATGCAAGCATATTATTTTATTCATTTTTTCTATAGGTGAAACGCCGAGTCCCTAACCCGAGACCTCTGGTAACTTACCGTCCTGCTGTTCTAATATCTATCTTCGGAGTCAGATTATCATGATTAGTATGGTATATACAAATAACTGAAACAAATATTAACGGTATTGGATTCAGAGCGAACCCACGGCACCTGCATTGAAATTTTTTTTGGGTTTACAAATGCATTATAAATAACATTTTTGTCTGTAAATTTGTCAATTATTTTTTGTTGTTTGGTGATCGAAGTTGTTCAATTTGTTTTGTTTGATTAAAATAATTTATATGAATCCACTGCTTTGTTGATTAAAGTTTCTTATCGAAATCACCCGCTGTCTTTGTGTTGAATTGTTCTTACAATATCGCAGCGAATAAAAATGGCATCATTCGACGAATTCCAATGTTTGCTTCTGATACTTTCACCGCCTGTTCTCTCAGACTGGTAGACAATAAGGAAGTGTAATAATATCGTGAATTGTGACATTTCCACCGGGAAATAATATATCGATCTCGGATCACGACTCTCGGTGGCAACTCGGATGCGTATTAAGTTATTATTTAATTGGGTTGTCAGAAGCCGGAATCTTGTGTGCTCGTATGTATTACGACTATTCTGTTTCAATTGACGGTATGTTTGGCTTGTTTCAGGCCACGACGGGCCGGACGACCGCTCTCTGCTGGAGCAGTGTCCGCACCAGATCCAGCAGTACGAGATCCGCATCAGCCGCGCGGCCGGCGGCCTGGGGCTCTCCATCGCGGGCGGGCGCGGCTCCACGCCCTTCCGCGGGGACGACGACGGCATCTTCATCTCCAGGGTCACGGCCAGCGGGCCGGCGCACAACGCGGGGCTCAGGGTGAGTCGTGCCATTCCTTTTGCTCCCCAGCATGCGTTGTACTCGATGAGGTACTTTCCATAATATACACTTCTATTTGCAGGTGGGAGACAAGGTGGTGAGCGTCAACGGAACAGTGGTGGTGGACGTAGACCACTACTTCGCCGTTGAGGTTCTCAAAGCCAGTGGACCAACACTTATTCTCGTGGTTACCAGAGATACCCCTGCATCCACAAGGTAAAATACGCTAATTTTCTTATGTGGTGTTTTGATGTGTGTGTTTTTTTATCCATTATAGTTTTTGGTAACAATATATTACATTTTGGTGATATAACCTTTTAGATGCAATCGAATTTTCGAACATCAGTACAATTTTTGGCACTTTTTATATTAATGGACGTCAAACCAAAGCTGACCAACAAACTGACGAGTGAAGTAAATTTGTGTTATTTTTATGGCGAATATTTATTTATTTTCACTATATACACCCGAGAGGGCTTTTACATTAAAGGTTTACAATTGACACTGAGAAAATGAGAATTATATGCACAAGAAAAAAAAAGGAATAGTTGTAGAGTAGTAAAAAATAGTGTTTAAATACATAAAAAATATTATTGATTACAGATGTATGATGTTATAGCCTTCTTGTATCTACATTCCGTGCAGTTAAATACATCAGCCACCTCTGCGTATTTATTACCAACTACATGCAATCTAGGTACAAGCGAGTATCTGAAAGACTCAGTCCTGATGTTATTGTTACAACTAAATAAAATTTTGGATCGAGTAGTTCTCGTTGGTATGTGAAAGAAAATAAGGTTCAATAACTCAGGGCTGTCTATAATACCATTGTCAATTTTATAAATAAAAGTCGGGTCAAAAATAATTCTTCGATCTGAGTAGTACTTATAGTTAATATTTTCGATGGGAAGATTATGTTTATATATCTAAGAAATTTATGTTGAATTTTTTCGATGGAGTGGATTTTATAGTTAGGGGACCAGATAGAAGAATTATATTCCACTTGACTACAAACTAAAGATGAATACAATATTTTGAGTGTAGAAATATTCCTAAAGTCTCTGGCATTTATGAGAATGAAGCCAAGCATTTTTAATTATTTTGTTGTAATTGAGTTGATATGTAAAATAAACTTGAATTTAGTATCTAAAATTATGCCAAGATCATTGATTTCACCAACAGGAGTAAGAAGAATATTGTTGAGATTATATTGGTAATCGAATGGCTGATTAGTTCTGAAAATACGAATTATATTTAAGTAAAGTTTATTGAGGTTACACCAATCTTGTAATTTGATTAAATTACGTTGAAAATAGTACTGTATCAAAATATATCTAGCTGTTAGAAATAACAGCTAGATGCCGCCAACGTCTAACGCTATTGACGAAAATTTGCGCTAACAGTTAGATATTATTACTAAAAATATTAGTACCTACATACGAATATTCTTCCAAACGAATACCAAAATATCTAACAGCTAGATATATTATAACGACGCCTCGTATTGTCATGTACCTATTATTTTAGTCTTTAAAAAGGTGTAAAGAGTGTGTGCGTCGTCGACAATATTATACGTAGTTTGGAATAATCTTTTGGTTATACTTCTTCTTACTAGACATCTCTGTAAACTTTCCTATCCGAAACGGCCGATACGTAGCGCCTAGAATCAAGCGACGAAAATAATGACAAGGCAAATATATCTAACAGCTAGTTACATTATAACGACGCATCACATTGTCATGTACCTATTATTTTATTCTTTAAAAAGGTGTAAAGAGTGTGTGCGCCGTGCACAATATTATACGTAGTTTGGAATAATCTTTTGGATATATTTCTTCTTACTAAACATATCTGTGGACTTTCCTATCCAAAACGGCCGATACGTAGCGCCTAGAATCAAGCGACGAAAATAATGACAAGGCAAATATATCTAACAGCTAGTTACATTATAACGACGCATCACATTGTCATGTACCTATTATTTTATTCTTTAAAAGGTGTAAAGAGTGTGTGCGCCGTGCACAATATTATACGTAGTTTGGAATAATCTTTTGGATATATTTCTTCTTACTAAACATATCTGTGGACTTTCCTATCCGAAACGGCCGATACGTAGCGCCTAGAATCAAGCGACGAAAATAATGACAAGGCAAATATATCTAACAGCTAGTTACATTATAACGACGCATCACATTGTCATGTACCTATTATTTTATTCTTTAAAAAGGTGTAAAGAGTGTGTGCGCCGTGCACAATATTATACGTAGTTTGGAATAATCTTTTGGATATATTTCTTCTTACTAAACATATCTGTGGACTTTCCTATCCGAAACGGCCGATACGTAGCGCCTAGAATCAAGCGACGAAAATAATGACAAGGCAAATATATCTAACAGCTAGTTACATTATAACGACGCATCACATTGTCATGTACCTATTATTTTATTCTTTAAAAAGGTGTAAAGAGTGTGTGCGCCGTGCACAATATTATACGTAGTTTGGAATAATCTTTTGGATATATTTCTTCTTACTAAACATATCTGTGGACTTTCCTATCCAAAACGGCCGATACGTAGCGCCTAGAATCAAGCGACGAAAATAATGACAAGGCAAATATATCTAACAGCTAGTTACATTATAACGACGCATCACATTGTCATGTACCTATTATTTTATTCTTTAAAAAGGTGTAAAGAGTGTGTGCGCCGTGCACAATATTATACGTAGTTTGGAATAATCTTTTGGATATATTTCTTCTTACTAAACATATCTGTGGACTTTCTTATCCGAAACGGCCGATACGTAGCGCCTAGAATCAAGTGACGAAAATAATGATAAGTAAAACATATATAACAGCTAGATATATTATAACGACAATGTCTTTTCATCGAGCTGTTATTTTACAACAGGGGATTATTATTATTAAAACCAATAGGCTCGTTATTCATTATTTTTGCTAGTTAGTTTTATGTCAATCTCCTACTCGTTTAGTTTGGCGCGTTTTTACTCGTCGCGCGTGCATTCGATGTGTTTTTGTGAATTGAAGAATACGATCAATGGTGTAGTTGTCTAATGTTTATATTTTGTTTCACGGCCAAAGTGCAAATACCGAGTAAGCAAATAAATTAAGTTTTAGTAGACAATACGACGCAATATATTATTTTACTTTTTAATATTGTATTTGCATTATTAGCTCATATAATTCAACGTCTAAATTTAATAATAATAATAAATGGATACATTTTATAGCACCGTTTTCGTGGGAAAATCACCTCAAGGACGCTTTGTGTACTTATATGTAATTTAGAAAATATAGTATATTGGTAGTTTACCAAAAAATAGTCAACGTCGGCGTTATTTTCAACGGTTATATTTAACAGTTAACAATCGCCAACGATAACGGCGTTGGCGTTTTTTTCGAATTATATTTAACGCCCAGTACTAGTTGAAAACATACACAGTCTTGATAAGTTTGAATGAGTTTAAAGATTTTCAAATCGTCGGCAAAAAGCAAAACATTAACATTATCATCAAAAATATTTACAATTTCATTGATAAAGAGTAAAAACGAAATTGGGCCTAAATGTGACCCTTGTGATACACCGCTGCTGCGAATTTATATGAAAGGTTAGAGTTATTTTTAACTTGGAAAACTCTATTGGTAAGGTAACTCGTTATCCAATCCAGTAGTTTGCCTTCTATCCCTATCTTATGAAGTTTGTTGAGCAGAATTTTGTCGTTAACTTTATCTAACGCTTTTATAAAGTCAGTATAAATTGAATTGACTAGGGTTTTATTTTCTAGCGAGCATGATATATAATGTACGTACAAAGAAAGATTTGTTAGAGTAGATTTCCCTGGTATAAAGCCGTGTTGGTTTGGAACAATGATGTGGTTGATATGAATAGAGATTTTATAATAAATAATAATAATAATAAATGGATAACTTTTATAGCGCCGTTTTTGTGGGAAAATCACCTCAAGGGCGCTTTAAAAAGGATTAGTTTTTCAAATAGTTTGGGAATTATAGACAGCATGCAAATGGGTCAATAATTCGTTACATCATGAATATCGCCCTTTTTGAAAACAGTTTTTCCAGAGATCGGGGAAGCAGCCAGTGTTTAGAGATTGATCAAAAATTTTACAAAGTGGTTTGGCTAATACAGATATACAGTTAGATAGGAAAGCTGGATTCACATCATCAGGACCTGCTTTTTTCTTTAGATCGAGGGCTTTTATTTTTAATAAAACCTCAGGAACATTAATTGAAAAAGCGGAAATATGTACTGAATCCTTTGGATAAAATGCTGGAGTAGGATCGTTTGGGATGTCCCCTTCATATACACTTTTGAAGAAATCAGCAAAAAAGTTAGTTGTGTCGTTTGTGTCACTACTACTTCTACCTTCAAAGTGCATAGATGATGGTAGACTTGATTTTTTTATTTTTAAAGAATTTATGTGTTTAAAAAGTTTTTTGAAATCAGTGGGGATAGACTGTTCAGTGGCATATATATATGAGTCGTATAGTTCCTATCTACGGTAAGTCCACTTTGGTGAAATGTTGGCAAACCATTTTTTTTCAATTATGACTTATATTCATTACAACCTAATATTTATTGCATTTGGTGTGCTTTATTATTGGACTACGGATGTTTATAATAAAATAAAGCATTTAATTTCTTAATAGTTTAGGAGTAATTACGCGAATAAGAATGGACTTATCGGCATTTGAAACCAACTGTCAAATTTAACGTATATTGGAACTCACCAGTCGTGACTTATCGGTGTTTGTTTCTCAATACGGTCGACACGTGGTAGACAAGTATAGGGTCACCAAAAAAAAAAAGATTTAATCAAAACGAAAATATTAAATTTTTCTTTTTTTTATTATTTACCAAGAAAAATTAAATGGGAATAAACTAGTGTTTACAAAATCTTTTATTTTCATCCTTAAGAAGTTGACAAAACCAAATTATAAAACAAAATGTCATATAAAAAGAATGGAGACATCACAATAAATTCTCAAACTATTGTTCTCTTTTTGCGGTAGAGTGTTTAACACTTAAGCCTCTTGTTTTAATTCAACTGTTTTTTGGGACGCCAGCGCTTTCATTTATCAAGATGACAATATTTTATGATATAGTTGTCTTGATAATTTTTTGTCATTTTTCAAATAAAAAATTGTACGGATATCCATCAAATCTACTATTTTAAAGGTGTCACATTTAAAGGTCTTCGTTTTATGCTCGCACAACGGAGAAATGAGCAAGTTTGTCGGAGCGTACTTAGAATTTTTTTTTTCTGTAATAAGTTTTTTTTTTTTTTTAAATGATGGTTTTATGATTAAATAGGTAAACGCATGTTTGCTTTATATTTATATCCACAGATTTAATAAAAAATGTTTTTTTCTCAAAAATAAATAAACGTCAATTAATTTTTACTAAAATTATGAAAACCATACCTACGTAATTCAATTTTTTAAATAAATTTAAACAATTGAAATTTTATTCCTCTCGCCCAGGTATTTAAAAAAAAATAGACAATAAGAACAGTTGTGAAAAAAACGAATAAAATTAAAAATAATTAAAAACAAACGAGCGAAGTTTTGGGAGCACCCAGTAATACGGACATTCGATTTACAAATCCATTCAAAAATAGCAGATTTTTCATTAGCTTTTTACGGCTATCCACATTCTTTTCCAAGATTCCTTATTGATAACTCGTTTCCTTGATGTATTTCCAGTCACTTGAATGACATTTTTGGTAAGATCGGACATTATTTAGCTGTAGAAATGTATAAAACGATAGACACTTTAAAAGAATAACACTCCTCACAAGTGCTTTAGCGGCCATGTTGGAATTAGCGAAATGCTTCGCGCTCATTGGCTATCTGGACAAGTGGTGGACTTATAGGCGTTTGGAACAAACGGCACCATGGATTTATCGCCGTTTGAAACTCATCGTAATTTTAAAACCCACTTTTCGTAAGATTTTACGTACGTTTGGAACTTATTGACATTTGATTAGTATGGTAAATAGCCGGTAGAATAAAACCTCATATTTACTTAAATTTTGAATTATATTGGACTTATCGTACATAGGAACTATACGACTCATATGTCCGATATAATTTTTTAGAAAAGTTTTTGCTATCAGTTCTATATTTTTGAAATATTATGTAATTAGAAATAGAGTTACTTTCTTTGTAACTTTTATGCCAGATTTTTTTGTTTTTTACTAATTGTTTCAATTCTTTATTGAACCATTTGGGGAACTTAGATGGATTGATTTGAGTTGAAGGTACATATTTTGCGATAGCCATGTTTATGATGGTATAAAAAGCGCGTCTAGATTAAGGTTTATGTTTGAATTTATATCTAGAAAATACCAGTCTGCGCTTTCAAGATAATTTATCATCTGTGGATAGTCTGCTTTGGCAAAATTGTATGAATACTTAGGAATAGTTTGAGTGTGTAGTACATTCATTGTTAAATATGGTTATGTGTAAGGGAGGGTGGTGAGAGTCTATGGGGAGAAGGGGGTCTATGGATTGACATAATTTTACTGAAGGATCGCTGCTGAATACGAGGTCTAACAAGTGGTGATTAGAGTTTAATACAAAATTAATTTATTTTAAACCTAAAAAGTTTGACATGTTAATAATTTCTATGGACATGGATTAATAAAGTTAGTTGAATTATTACAATAAGCAAGCCAATCTATATTTGGAATATTGTAGTCACCGATTAACAGCATTCTAGCTTCTGGAAATTTGAGTTTAAGGGCCTCAACATCTTCAATGTGGTTTTTGTAGGTTTGTGTAGCTGAACCAAGTGGAATGTAAACACATCCAAGAATAAATTTACCTAAAGTCGTCTTTAGTAAAACAAACAGTTCTCCTCTCCTCTATTATTCAGCATTGCCAGAACTTAAGTAGTGAAACTTCTTTTAGTGTCATTCTATGAGATATTTGTGAAAGAGATTAGAGAATTCTTCACCTATTCGCATAACTAAAAATACACTCTCAAGAATTTTCGAACACAATGCAATTTAAATCTAACTGCGCAGAATATTATGGATAGAGATATCAGTATTGCTACATACATTATCCTGTTATATTAAGTACCCTTTTCACGTTTACATTAATTTGTCGTGTTGATTGATTGGTTATTATGATAATAAGGGTATTGTTTGGTTTGACAGATCACACAGCCGGGCAGCGAGTGGTGCGAGTCACCATTCCCTAACGATGGTGGAAACTCCAGTGGCACTGGAGAATGGACAGGTGGATTTTTACTTATCATATGTACATACGAGTATATGCACATGAAATACATGGCATATACATACGCCCACAGAGTTTTCACATTAAATGTAGATCTTATGAAATTTCAATTTCAAAGAAAGAGAGAAAATTAAAAATGTATGAAAGGATAGGATAACAGTAACATAGTACATAAGTTTAATGAACAAACACGCCCTGATATAAATATATATATTTCATGTGGCGTATTTGTCAGCTTGAACCAATGCATAGTCGAGAAATTCACCAAACACGCGCCTAAAATTTGTACACGGTTGACATTCGATACATGAGAATGGGCTGCTTTTACATCTCGTTCTTGTGTTCAACAGCTCGTCTGTGGAAGGATTTTCCGGCCATTGTGTTTCCTCCCTCATACAACATGGGCCTCTTTAAGACCCAGGTTCACTCCTTCCTTTCTTATAAAAAGAACAAAGATTTCTTTATGACAATATTTTTTTCTGAGATTTTGTCTTAAAAGTATAGTTCTGTGTTAAAACATCTATCATACACAAACTAGTAAAAAAATATTGTTTTTATTGAAGTTTTACATTATTTTTAATTTAAAAAAAGTGTTTTATGGGAATAATCAAGTGTTTATAGTGACGTTTTAACCATATGTGAAGTTGTGCACTTTTGAATTTGTATCCATTTTTAATTAAGTGTTATTGCCGAAATTCAAATTGTCGAGTCGCAGTCTTGATGATGAAAAAATAATCAGCGTAATTTCGCATCAGGTATCAATCCTGATACCGGCTTCATTGAAGATACCGCCGAACTTATGTTTTTTAAACATTTTTTGAATCGTGAAATTGAGACAAAAATTGTTCCGCTATTCTATGAGTGTTTCAAAATTTATTATGATAAAAAAATATCAAGTGTTATTTACAGTGATGTAATAACAATAAATCCCTTTTACTATTTATTAAATTCAAAGTGTAGTTTTTTATTCTTAGACCCTTTTCAAGTGAGTGTATGGCGCCGCGAAATTCGCACCACAGTTGTAGAGCTCTACTTTGATGCATCCTTGAAATAATATAAAAATGGTTGTCTGTATCTCGCACTATGAAAATAAACATGGACGATTTATTCTGTCCCATTGATGTTTCGAGTGTTTATTTACATTTGGAAATGTACTTGAGGACATAAGTGATGGAATCTTCATAATATTTTATTTATTCCATGTGTTATTATTATTTAAAGTCATAAACTAGATTGAAGACAAAGAGCCCCGCATGTGACAGAAGTAATAAATATTTTTGACCATAGAAAAGGTTAAAAATACGATATTTGGATGATTTTCAGGTTATTATGGGCAAGAAGTTAAGTCCGCTCGTGATAGCCAACCAGTACGCGCAACAAGCTGAGAAGAAATCTTCACTCAGTCCACAATCAACTCCTCCACCTCAAGGTACAATATTAAATATTCGTAACTTAGTGCTAGGATTTAACTGAAGTACCTGCTCCCGAGCTGGCTATGCAGAAATGTCTAATACTTCATAGTATAAGTAATCCATTCTCTATGGTAAAATGCTTGAATTCAGACAATGTATAATCTTGCAGCTCGACACAATTCATATCATAATATTTATAGTTTTCAGCATATCTGATCTAACCTACAAATCTCAATTATGTGTCATGATGTCACGGCGTAATGTTGTCCCACTATGATATTAGACAAGTAGCAGTGGGCAGATGCTGGGAATTGAGATGAGATTTAGCAACTTCAATTGGTTTTACAGCTGAATTTAGGTTAAATTTGATTGATGTAGCCAATTATCATTCTCATGATTGATGCTACAACCTTTGGAGAGTCCTGGCCGCCTAGAGGAATTGCCTCAACTCTTGTCGGTCTCTCTTTTTTGGTTTCCTTTCAGCTTCATCCTTATGCCTAAGGATGCGGTGTTCGGCAACACACCATCCAGTTAACTAAGTTTTGGCCTCTTAACACACCTTCATTCTGCAGGCTTAGTACAAAGCAACCTACTTTAGTGGTCAGCCATCTTTCATCCTTGCTTATTGTCCTGCCCACTTTTATAAATGTTGTTATTGACGGTTCTTCAAACAATTATATTCTAGGTTATTTATTATTTTATCGTAGTATAATTATGTTTTTCCTTTGTAGTGTACATGCAGAAGATCCTCGTCCATACAACCCTCATTAGGGATGGTCATGGACTAGGTTTCAGTATAGCTGGAGGAAAAGGTTCGCCTCCATTCAAGGTAAACTAATGATTAACCTTTTTTAAATCTTACTTTTATTAATGCTTACGTTCATTTGCAGCTCTCCACAACCGGATTCAAATATAATACATTATTGGTCAGAATACATTATTTCTGTTGATTGTTTATTTTTAATTGGCAAACAAGGAATTATTTTATTTTCTGTCACATAAGTTGATAAATATTCAATATATTTTTTATGTCCATTGATATTCATAAAAAAAATTAAGTCTTCGGTTTGCTGCATGAAATCATTGATTGACATATTGTTTGTTTTAATATATTGATATAAAACATTTGAAAGTTAAACCTACAGCAAATAAACCTCTGTACATTGCTAAATTTCCCACTGAGCGAAAATTACACTCGGCTGTATTGATAGTTCGACTCAAATTTTAACTTAGCAGTCGCTTAGTTTGACGGTGAAATTGGTCATTGGTGACATCTTGCAGCAAATCGGTAATATGTATTGTACGTGCCATTTCAACGTTTGTTTTGTCCTCTGTGATAAACTAATGGACTTAATATATGATTATAAATTGGCAGATGGATGAGGTCACTACTGTGGGAGATGGTATAGTCAAGTGGAAGGCTGAAAAGGTGAGGTTTAGTTCCCTAATCGGCCGCTTGTCACTTGTAAATGGAGGCTAACCAACTAACTAACTAATCGTCACACTGTTTCCCCACAGGGGTGGGCAGAGGATGGATCACCATACAATTCTGTTTTGGCACACTCCTTGCTTCATTCACATTCAAACATACTCTTCTGTTATTCTGACTCTTGACATGGCCCGACTCCAAGTATTTGATTCACTTGATTGCACCATGTTTTCCTCAGGCGTCCCCGACTTCTTCCATTCACTTTTGCGTCATATATTCTTTTCACACCCTTTTCTTTGTTCATTCACTCTACATGCCTTAACCATCTAAGTGTCCCTTTCTTAATCCTATTCATTACGCTTACATCAGCCTTGCATTCTTTCCGGATATCCACATTTTTAACACGGTCATACATGGTTTTACGCACATATGCCTCAGGGATCTCATTTCTACAGCATTTAGTCTACTTTCATTCTTTTTCTGCCAGTTCCATGCCCCACTGTCATATGGTTGGTATAAGTACTTCATTATGGACTGCTAGCTTTGTTTGTTTGATCAATTTTTTATTTGCGCCGACAGCGTTCAGTGCTCCATCAATAGAGTTTTCTGCATTCACCTTCCTTTCAATATCCTCATCAGCCTTTCCGTCTCTCTAAAAAATATTTCCATAATACATAAACTCATCCACTTGATCCAAGTATTCATTATTCACAACTATATTGCACCAAATGGAGGCTTATACAATTATTATTTTAATGTGCTGCAATGAAGGCTGTACTGACTAGGTATTTACTTTTCAGGATGGAAGTGAAGCGATCTATGTGTCTCGCATTTCACCTGCAGGGGCCGCTGCTCGAGATGCCAAACTACAAGTTGGAGACAAAGTTGTTTCTGTGAGGAAATATTATATTATTATTTTATTAATATTACAAACGAGGGGTAAAGAATCAAAAATCGTTATTTAAAAATATATATATTTGTCACATAACCTACTTACTGATGAATTGAAAATCTTGAAAAAGTCATCAAATCCGCCGTAAAATCAATTTTAAAATGACATTCTACTGATGACTTTAATTTTTGTATTTTTGATGTTTTAATAGAGCACTATCCACCCGCAGTATTTTTTCTAGCCCTGAATTTTATTTTTAATTCCAAATATTATAATTATTCATTCCATAACTTGCTAAATTCTTCTCATTGAATAACAAAACTCACAAACTCCAGAACATTGGTAGCAAAGTGGTAGTAAAACTATTATATGTTTTATTGACTCACCTTCTCTGTTGCGACTTATCTAGTTCAACATTCCTTGCCGTAGACTCAGAAACAATGAATTGCTGTTCCTCAATCATCACAATACTAATTACGGGTTTAATTCTCCAATGTCCAGAATGTCAAGACTTGTTAACTCAAGCCATGGTCTTGAAATTTTTGGTAGCAGTCTAAATGATTTTCGTCATGCTTTACGACTCTACCAAAACTTTGACTAGACCATGGCTTGAATGTTCTCTCTTATGTTTATTTTGCCTTATTTTTGTCATCGCTTCATCTATTTCAATTTATATGCTATTCCTTCTCTGTTACTCTTTTTTTATATTTCGTGTATAATATGTATTTTTGTAATTGGACTTTAGTCCGTTAATTTATAAATAAATAAATATAACGATCTCCGAAAAAAAAAGAAAATGACACAAAGAAAAATGAACAAATTGTGAAAGGTGATGAGAAAACAGTTTCTCACAATTTCGTTATGGTGGAGTTTTGATTATTTAACCCTCAAATATTTGTGGTGTCATTAAATATTGAGACCACATTTATTAAAAAAAAAACAAAATAAAAAGATTATTGTCTACACCGGGATTAGAGCTTAAGACCCTGCACTGTCCTGGTGGTCTACTCTAACCGCATAGTAAATCTCATCGAGTCACGTTTCTCCAATACATGATAAAGTGCTTTGGTCATTACTAATATTATTTAAAGTTTATTCAAGGTACCCCTTCACAAAGGCAACTTGATTTTTAAACCTCATTACTTTACATCTTACATTTTCTAATATTTCCTTATTTTATTTTGACCGTGTGTTTTGTGAATAGATCAATGGAACAGAGATGGTGCATTCGCGGCACGAACAAGCGGTGTCCCTCCTAACCGGGCATGAGAGGTTCGTGCGGCTCGTCGTAGAAAGGGAAACTCCAGTCATACCACAGAACTCCAGTAAGTTCATTAGTTATAACAGTCATTTATATTGACTATAATATTAATAATTTTGGTAATTTGTCCCAACCCACAGATAGCAATGTTTGGAATATAGATATAATGTTATAGCCCCCTTGAGCTGATTGTTTACAAAAACGGAGCTATACAAATTATTCAAATTATTCAAATATCCAAACATTATTATTATTATTTTGTTGTGTATATTCTACGGTATTTCACTGGAAGGTGCTCTGAAAAACGAGAATCACTGATCTTTTGATACTGGTGCACAGCTGGGAGACGTGAAACTCTTGCCTAACATTTGTGCACGGTTGACATTTGTCACATGAATGTCATTTTCATTTTTTGTATTTTCTCTCACCTAAAACAATGGTATTTGTAAGACCCAGGTTCGCTCCTTCCTTTCCTTAGCAGACCTTCCGCACAGCATCCCGAAAAATTACATATTGTGCAGATAATATATTTAGAAAAATGGTACAATGGGTGTGCCACTTGACTTCGAAATTACAATGACAACTCTAAAACTCAATACCTGGATATTTGCAGCAGTTAATTTGAAAATCCTATTTTTCTTATACATATTCATATACAGTGAAACTCTCTTAGAAAATTTTTCAAGGGGCCAAAAAAATAAGAAAACTTCTTATGTTGGGAACTTTAAAAGCGGGTTTCACTGTATATATGTACATATTTTTTTAAATGCGAATACTGCACATGAGTCCCAACTGTCTAAAGCCAGTGGGACTATGGCATCCCCAATTGGGGTATATTATATGAGGCTAAAGGTAAATGAGGGAAAAGGAAGGTTAAAAAGTACCTGACTATTCAGATCTGGTCACTAAACATGGCTATTGCTATTTCAAGTAACGTTTTGATTCTAAATGGTGGTGATTCTTTAACCAGGGTAATGCATAATATTATATGAATATTTACCCTTCTGGAAAATCCATTAATATTTTTTTAATGTCTTTCTTTTTCTAAACATTTGTTAAATTTATTTCAGGTTATCCAACATACAGACGTTCCATGATGGAAGATGCGGTGCTGCAGAAGAGTGGAATCCAGACCAGCAACCTGAACACCACAAATCCCGTGAGCAATAATCAGTACAACACGCTGCCCAGTGGAAAATCCCAAAACCCTGCGCAACTTCAGCAGCTCCAGCAGAATGCCGTGGGTCAGCAGCCCATCATGACCAGCCAGCCGCAAAACCAGGCTTACCAGCAGCAAAATTCGGTAAACCAGCCGCAGAACTTGGCCGGTAGTCAGCCGGTTTTGAGCGGTGCTACTCAGCAAGTGCCAAACAATGTTCCGCCACAACCGGCACCCAGAAGATTTTCCAGCTTATCACCTGAGGTATGTTTATCTATGTTACTCAATCATATTGTCTTAATATGTTGTCATCTTATTACACAACCAAAAATCTGTGTGTGTGTGTGAAGCAGTAAAATCTGAGTAATCTTTGGACATATAGAATGTTCACAGCTGTTTCTGTCTGGATTTTTAAGGTTACAAAATTAATATTACAGCTCGATTGTATCTATTTGACTGTCAAAAAGCGACATAAGAAGCCATATTGTTTATTTTATATTTTTTCTGAAAAAAAAAAGATTTTTTCATCCTTTAGAATGCCGACTTCCTGCAAGGTACAACTTCCGTCGTACTCCGATTATTTTTTGTCAATTATGCTATCTTCTCAGATAATCTGTTTATGTATTTTTCAAATTGTATGTTGATGGTATAAGTGGTTTTTACTGGAATAACTACTTATATTCGAAGCATTGGTTTTTTCTCCCTCGTGCCACTAAAAAAAGTTTGATTAAGAAATGTGAAGATTTTTTTGTTGTTTTATCATATTTTCGTGTAACTGAATAAATTTCCTTCCAAATAAAAATAAAATGGCATGAGGTTTTCCTGTAAATAGAAATAGTGATGTCACTTTGAAAATCGATTTTTTTCAGCCGCACTGACTAAGCAAACTTCAAATATTTATTACTGGACTTGTATAAAACCTAACGCAATACAAAATATCTCTATGGATTTATTAATTTCACAAAATTATAAAAATCATCGCTTTGATTCCATCAAACAAAAATTGACTGATCTAAATTCCAGCTGATAAAATTTTATCACATAAATTCCAGAATACCCTCGGCATTCCCATAGTGGAGAACAGCAGCAGCCAGCCAGCGCAGGGTGCCCCCGAGGTGAACAAGCACATCCCCAAGAGCGTGTCTAACTCCACCAACGAGGTGTTCAACGAAGATGCACAGGTTTGTTTGCTACCGACTCACCCACCCTCTCTGCAGTGTGAATGGGAATTCTTCAGTTCTATGATAAATCAGACAAATTCATATAAATATTACTATACTTAGCAGAAACATAGATAAGGTTGACCGTGTAATTGCCATTGCAATTCCTTCAAAACATGTTGTACTTGATTTAAACTGTTTGTTTTTAATGATTGGCTTGAATTTGTCTTATTTTCGTTCTGGTCAGTTTTGATAGGATGGCTGCTAAACTTAAGTATATATATTAGTATTATAATATATTAAATATTTTGTGTATTTCAATATTGTTATGTATTAAATAATTATTTAGATCTCGTCGTACTGCTGCAAAGCTTTCAAATTATGTCCTAACAAATTATTATACAAGTATTTTTTTTTATAAACTCTCCGAAATTGGCATGATTCTCAAAGTTTAGATTTCATTAAAAATATTATGTAGAAAATTATTGTTGTCATTCTGAATGAATAATTATTTCTCTTACATTTTTTATTACAATTCTCAATTATGCATGGATCAAATTTTTATTTTTACTTGTGGTAAGTTTATTATATGGTACAGAGGGGTTAAATCACAACATTTAATGCTTTAAATTGAATCATAGTATTGCCAACCTTGATAAATGTGAAGTGTACAAAATTGTGTAATCCATCATGTTTGTCCAAATCTGTTCAATCCAAATTGCTTTTCAATTAATTTTGCTGCTACATATTCAATATGAAAGCTTTGAAAAGTTGTGATTACCTCCGCAATGCCTTGGAAACGATTGAACACGCCCAAGTCGCTTTGACAGCCCATTCAGCGACCGATCACCAACGAAGACTTCGTGGCCATGATCCCGCCGCACTTCCGGGGGGGCCCCCTGCCGCTGGCGGCCACCGCGGCCCCCGCAGTGCCCCCCCCAGGCGGGGTGACCGTCACGGTGCAGCGGGGGCCCGCCCCGCCTCCCGAGGTGCCTTTGCCGCCCTCGCCCACGGCACTGGGGCTAGTCACGGAGACTATCACCAAGTCCACTTTTACGGAAACCACCGTCACGCGGGTGACTGATAACCACCTGGAGGAACCGCTGCTCAGTGAGGTATGATTGCGGTAGAGGGAAGACAGACAGACAATAAAGTGATACTCCTTTTTACACTACATTCTTAACTTTTTGTGAAATCTTAACAGCCCGAAATAAGGTTGTTTTCTTTCAAACTCCTGACTTTCGGCACCAATTTGAATTTTTATCATTTGAACGGTTCCAGTTTGAAATACCCCAACCTAATACTGTCAATATTTTTAGTAACAAAAATGCTATTGAGCGTGGGCGTGCTCTAGTATTGACAGAAGTATTGATGAATTTCTGAATATTTTGAAATTCACCTTTTTTTTTAGTAAATTTAGTGTTGGCAGTCAGCCTTGTCAAGTGTGTGCATGATTGAATCGACTACTGGCTATATCTAACTACAGGCAAGCTTTTCAATTTCAATCTGATGCAGTATTATAAAAACTGATATATATCGAGCAGGCAAAGCAGTACATCTATTTGCTTAAAGCGCATTTGAGGTGATATATAAAAAAAAACTGCACTTTCATACAAACCAGATAAAATTGCATAGTGCTAAAAATTCATCTTGCGAACAAAGCTTTTATTATTTCTCTAGTTCCTTAAATTGGAGTCACTTTATTTTCTGTCTGTTGTTTTATGTAAGCATTTGGTTGTGGAATTATTTATTTTATCGATTTGAATCAAATTTTCATCAATTTTTTCGTTTTAATTTATTGAGATAGTGACAAAATATATTTTTTTCAAACTCAATAAATTGATTGTTATCTGCCATAGTTGCGTAACTATCTCATTATTGTAATTCAAATCGATGAAAAAATAAAACTTTACAGTAATTATCATATTATGTAGATTAAATTCATCACATCACAGTATTTAGAAAAGTAACATAATGGTGGAAGATTGTCTAATACTTACCATTTATGTTCAACACATTACATCTTATACAAATTGATAATACTTGGCTAATTTATATCGTGTCATTTTTGTGAAATATGTATCAGCTCAAGGGCAGATAATCAACCATTAACAATTTATTTTTTAAAAAGTCAACTTTTGGGAGCAAAATATAATTTCATATTCGTAAAAAATCATTTATTTTGTGACTTGCCATAATTATGATATATTTAAATACATTGCTTTGTTATGAAGCACTTTATTTTAATTGAATTGTCCAGTTTTCGAAGTACCCTTTCATGGTCAGGACAATATTAAAACAGGACAGTTTTGACATTGTCCTGACCATGAAAGGGTATTTCCGAAACCGGTCGACAATTCTAACAAAATTAAGTAGTTTATATAACAAAGCAATGTATTTAAATATATTTAATTTATAATCTTATGATATTTCATTCAATGGAAGGTAGACAATATCCTCTATCAATAAATTTATGAATGCTGTAATAAAATGCTATCCCATATATTTTTTAGAATGAAGAAGCTTTAATAAAAAAATACTGTTCATCAACATCAAAAAAATGTGTATTGTGTTAACCCTTATTTCATAATGTAATTTTTATTGGTTTTCCTTTTAACTGACTAACCCTACATTTGTGTTAATATCCTTGTCCCTAAAACTGTTTATGGAAATGTTATTGTTGCATGATTTGATGGAATCTGGTTCTGGTTAAGGTTTTTCTCCCTATCTCTTACAAGTTAATGCAACATATTTTTTTTGTATTTACTCTGGATTTTAGTTACCCACCCTTTTTATTTAGTTGACCCTGATAGCACCTACTTGAAAAGATTGTAATTAATTTGAAATTAAGCTATATTTGATCAGTAATGTTAATTTTTTTACACCATTTTTAAACATTGAACTTATTTTAATTTTGATTAATTGTTTTGTTTAATCATTTACTATGAATGTTTTTGAAATTATTTTGTTTCTTTATTTAAAAAAATGTTAAAATCCTAATATATACTCATATTATGTTGTATTTTGTCTGTAGATTCATAAATCTCAGCGTACTAGCATAATATTGGCCTGATTGAATATAATCTCACTGGTCATTCATGATCATATATTTATATAATTCAAGCACCTTGTTTTTACTAATAAAACAGTCGTTTTGTAGATGATT
Organism: Drusus annulatus; assembly: GCA_022651775.1. NCBI lineage: Eukaryota > Metazoa > Arthropoda > Insecta > Trichoptera > Limnephilidae > Drusus > Drusus annulatus. The sequence continues at coordinate 188,932 of JAGWCC010000871.1, forward strand.
TCTGTAGTGAAATAAATCTACCGAGGGCAACATCTTTCTCAGTCGCATTATCAATATGTGGAGCAAACAAGTGTTATTTTTACCCAGTTTGAGTTTCAAGCATTAATTTAGTTTGAGTTTCTTGTATTAACTCTATTCCTAAAGAGGCTAAACAGAATCCTAGAAACTTTCTTCCATTCCCCATCCTCTATCAAACAAAACCAAAGTGCTAGTTGAGCATTGTTTGTTTGGACTTAACTAACTAAGTGGGAATCAGAACAATAACAATTCCAATAATGTGGCATGCCAATTATGTGGTCATTACTTGCATTTTGAATGAAATTGTCATCATTCATTATTACATATTCATTGTTTTGTTTGGATTAATCAATTATTCACAAACTACCACTACCATGACTGTTTTGTGAAATAACACTTGGCTCAATCCTCACAACGGCGATGGGAAAATGTTGGCTGCTCAAATGAGGTACGGTTTATTTCGCATTTTCTCTAAGGATCACACAATCAACAACAAACACTCTAATCCATGCATTTAATTACCTACAACCGTAACTAATAGCTTCTTCATAAAGGACAAGACTGTTAAAATAGCAAAAGCTTCTACAAATTTCCCAGTGGACAAATTCTAAGGGTCCATAGATTTAAAACTCATCAAAAAAAAAAATAATAGAAGAGAAAGACTCTTTTGCTAAAACCCAAGTTTTTCTTTTAAATTTACTTTCTGCTTTCAATCTTAGCAAAATTAACAAGCGGATCATCATTGCAGACGCCAAAATAATTTTCATTCTTTCCATTTTTCTTACTGTTTCTTCCTTTGAAGCTCTCACTCGGGCACTTTCCGGGTGTAATAATTAAATGCATGGCTACCTAAGTTTCAGCTCGACCACGTGGTGAAATCATTGGCTAGCAACACGGAAGCTTCTCACATCTCACGGAGCATGCAATAATTTATTGTCTAAAATTCAAATATTGTGCTATGTCCTTAATTTTCGAATCATATTAACAAATTTCAGTGACATGTGACTGCCATAAAATATTTGTGTATCATATGGATGAGCTTATTTACTTGATCATTAGATTGTACATAATAATATGTATGTTATGAAATAATTTAATTTTGTTCCCAATATGTACCATTTGAATTATGTATAAATTTAACATAGACAATCATTTGGAAGTGTACAAATTATAGCATGAAATATTTATTATATATCTGTTCTTGCAAATAATTGCTTGGACGAGTTGAGTAGTTTTCGAATACATGAAACATTTTTACATGATAATTCTTCTTTATTTTACATTTCAATCTCTTTTATAATATATATCTCAGTGATGAATGAGAAAAAACAAAGGTTTAAATCACTTAAACAATTATGATTTCAATTAACTAGCTGTTCATTTAATAAAAATTAGAAAAAAAAAGGTTCTTCATGGAGGACAGAACTCTGTTGGCGCAAATAAAAAATTGTCCAAAGAAGTGAAGCTAGCAGTCCACAATGGAGAGCTTACACTAACCATGATGTATGGCAGTGAGGCATGGAACTGGCAGAGGAAGGATGAAAGTAGACTGAATGCTATACAAATCAGATCACTGAGGCGTGTGTGCGGTAAAACCATATATGACTGTGTTAAAGATTTGGACATCCGGAAAGAATGCAAAGTTGATCTAAGCGTAATGAATAGGATTAAGGGACGCTTAGATGGTTTGGGCATGTAGAGCGAATGAACGAAGAAAGGAGTGTGAAAAGAATATATGATGCGGAAGTGAATGGAAGACGAAATCGGGGACGCCCGAGAAAGACATTGCACAATCAAGTGAATCAAATCCTTGAGTCAGGCCTTGTTAACAGTCAGAATAACAGAAGAGCATGTATGAGTGTGAATGAAGCAAAGAGTGTGTGCCAAGACAGAGTTGTATGGTGATCCGTCCTCTATGCCTACCCCTTTGGAGAAATAGCATGATGGTGGTTACTTTAAAGGTTCTTTTGGTTTTAAAGTTTACTTATATACAAATAATATCACTTTGGAGTGGCAAATTTGAGTGTTGCTTAACATTATTTTACCTTGAATTGTTTGCTCCGCAGGATGTGGTGCTATCGAAGGAAGGAGGATCTCTCGGGTTCAGCATCATCGGAGGAACTGACCATTCTTGTACTCCGTTTGGTGCCAAGGAACCGGGAATATTCATATCTCACGTGAGTTCATATTTTATTTGTATCTTAGTAATATTCTACCAATATTATCCGATTCAACAACACAAATTTCAGAGTCAAACTCAAAACCCAATTTTTCAGAAAATCATATCCATAATCAAGATTTAACAAGCCCAATAGAATTTCTTTTCAAACCAAGAGAACTTTTCAGACTCTCTTTCCTAAATTCATTAGAAGATTATCACCACTATCTGTTCCTCACTACGAAAAATCAAAAAATACCTCCGATATACTTTATTTTAAATTTGCTCTCGTGCCCTAAAAATGAAAAAAATAATAGTAAAAAAAAAATATATATATATAATATATACATAGCCTGTTTAAAAGAAAGGGTGAATTTTGAATTTTCGAGGGCTGTGTCGGTTCAATTATGGTTTTTTTTGTTTTGTTATGTTGGTACACATATGTTTATCATATGTTAGCATTATCAGCCATTTTGGATTAGTGGTTTGTTTTTGACAACTGGAAAGGTTAGTCGCGTTTTTGTGTGTTCTTCGATTTTTTACTTTTGAAAAAAATGGATCAAAGAATATGTTTTAAATTTTGCGTTAAAAATGGAATATAGTGCTCCAACGCACTTTAAATGTTGACTGTGGCATTCGGCGAGTCTACTTTGTCTCAAAAAAGTGTTTATAAGTGGTACGAGCGCTTTACAGAAGGCCGAGAAGATGTTAATGACGATGAGCGTCCTGGAGTTGTGGAAAAACAAATCATGGATTTTATTCTTTGATCCATTTTTTTCATATATATTTTTTATATATATATATGTAAGAATCAGCTAAATTTTATGTTATTATGATACGGCGATTGTGTCCTGCCAGAAGGGACCTATGTTGCCGTATATTTATATAAACTAAGAATTAATATTAAGTAGAAATTAAGATTTGTACAGCGCCCTTGAAGTGATTTTTCACAAAAACGGCGCTATACAAATTATCCAAATATTATTGTTATTATTATTAAATATTCCTCCTTTCCAGGTTGTTCCCGGTGGCGTGGCGGCCAAATCTGGCAAGTTGCGTCTGGGCGACCGCCTGCTGAAGGTGAACGGCAAGCCGTTGGTTGGTGCGACGCACAGCGGCGCAGTGCAACTATTGCTGCAGCCAGCACCACAGCTCACGCTCAACGTGAGGCATGATCCATTGCCCAGAGGCTACCAGGTAACAACACTAAACCAAACCTGAATTCATGAATGATTTACATATTGTCAGCATAACTATCAAACTACGCCAGTATGGGTAAAAAAATTGAGGGTTTTTTTGTCTTCTCGATGAAATAGTTTAATTCCAAAAATAAATTTGTCTTTGCACATTACCAGATATGCCAATAGTTTTTTTTTTTTTTTTTAACTTTCCTGAACAATTTGCCCAAATGTAAATAAGCAGTTTGATAGATAAGCTGCCAATACACGTAATTAATCTATATTTTACATGATTTTAGTGATCTTGGCACAAAATATTATATATGAAGAAAATTTTACAGAAAATTTTAGATTTTCGGTTCATAATCCAATCAATATATGTAATATTATTATTAAGTTCCACTAGTTTTTATTTTTATTGTGGCATTCAAATCCATTATCAAACTAGCTGACACAATTTAAAAAACCAACAGAACTTATAATTATATAAAAATTGCTATGAAGTTTTACTATTTAAACATAAACTATAAATAATAACGATGTTATTATCCTCATGTTTTGAATGATTATAACTCAACAAAAAATTACGGCACTTTATGTCTAAATGTTATTCGGGGTGACCACAGAGCTTGGAGAAACTGAAATTTAAAAAAAATTAAGATATTAATGTATTCTTACATAGATTTTTTTCCGTTTTATACAAATGTTAATTTATTAAAATTCTTCTTATTAAAGTTCCATATTATTTGTAAGTTATAGATTTCAATTTCATTTAAATGAATCAAAAAATTAATTCTAGCTGTAAATATTCAATTACAAATTTAACATCTTGTAATCATTTTTCCCTGAAGGCAAGTAACGCAAAATGGAACCAAAAAGATCAACCAAACGATCTGAAAATCCTGGAATTACACAATTTGTACTAAAACTCTAATTGTTAATAATTTTTCCTTCGTCACTGGCTTCATCATTGAAAATAATAATACTATTTAATAGGTTTTAAATTTGCAATTTAGGAGCCTTCGCACACGAGGCAACCAAAACCCAACTAAAACTGGTTGGCGCTAGCAGTTGCAAACTGGTTGGCGACTGAGCTACGCTCACGATGATACTCAAGTTGCTGCGATTTCAGTCATTATCTCATCTAAAAATTTCTATAAGTGTATAATCATTAATACAAGAATATTTTTCAACCTCCTGAACAAATTTAAAATTTTCTTGCTCGGATATGTTGCAAATTTCTCGAAAATAACTCGCAAATAAGGCTCAGCTGGAAACTACGATTCGCAGGCAACTAGCACGGCGAGTTGCGAGAGACTGTTTGCGTCAGCGTTGAAAACTGGTTGCGTCGTGTGCGGATCGCCATTGAAATACACAGGAGATAAACTTGAGTTGCAAACTGTTTTTTTTGAGTAGCCCCATGTGCGAAGGGCCTAAGCAGAAAAAAGTTGAAGATTTAGTTTTGTAATGATTTAGTTAAGTGACTATGTACTTGGTTGAAAGGGAAATATTCTGATGGCAATGTTTCTTTTGTTTGCGCTTCTTCACTCCGCACACTGCGCTTTACTAAACTACTCCCTCAGGACATTGTGATAGAATGTGTACAGACCGCAGTAAGTGACACGGAATGGCCCCCCATGTGTTGTAAAACTGTGCTTTCAAACACCCAAATGCTTGCTCATCTTATTACCAACTTTTTTTTACTTCATTGTGTCATCTTCCCAATTTTTTTTTTCTGTAAAAGGGTATTTTTTTAATCAACTACACACAAGAGTCATCTTTGGGGATGCCATGTGGGGGGGTTTTTTAAGGAGAGGAAGAAGTGAACTCGGATATTGAATTGTTCCATCTTGTAGGACGATGCAGGAATCCCAAAAGCCGGCAAATCATTCCAGTCTACAGCCAGCAATAAAGAACCCATTCTCATGTGGCAATTGTCAACTGTGTACAGATGTTGGGTACGGGTTTCGTATGTCTCCTGGCTTTGCGCCGATGCTGAAGGGTTAATAGAATATCTGCCATGTTAAACTTTCTTTTGAAAATAACTCATTTATCTATAGTCTATAGGATTCAGGATAACATAAAAATCTACAGGCTATATTATGGTAGCCATTTCTGTGAAAACTTTCTCTAATCAATACAAAATAATTCAATCCACATGATAAGTTATCTCACCCACATTTCCCCCGCATGAACACATTTTTCTTTTTAGAACCACATTTGTACAATCTTTACCATTCATAAATATATTTTTTTTTAATAGTTCATATTAATTTCTTATCCCCTTCGATTTATGTGGAGGAAAATAGAATTTTAGATTATATTTTCATAACCATAGATTAGAATATATTTTCAATAGCCGATAAGGCATCAGACTTTTAACCTTTTTGATTTATAAATGTTTAGACTACCCCTAAATCTTATTTTCGCCTACTCTCATCTTTTCTTTAGAAACATGTAATTTATTGCATCAATATCAATGTTAGCTTACATAGAATTATTTAGTACTTACATACATGCCTCTGACTCACATGATATAATATTACAGATACAATACATTAACTTAGATATATATGAGCTTGATTAAAATATTAAATTTTCATTATGTCTCCTCCATATTAGGTCCATCAATATTACAAATCAAATACAAGCCACCCTGTATATTGCACTAAAAACAACAAATATTGTGTTATGTATATTCAAATGGATATCAAAATTGAATTATTGAACATACCCATTGAAGGTCAATCTTAAAATCCTTATAATTCTCAACAAATTGATATTCAGAATATGATTACTGCCTGCGCTATACCACTAGATCGCGTAGATTATGCTGTGAATATCTTTTTTACTTGTTCTAATGAGTATTAAAAATTACCAGGAGTTGGTCATTACCAAGCACGAGGGCGAAAAGCTGGGCATACACATCAAGGGGGGCCTCCGGGGGCAGAGAGGCAACCCGCTGGACCCCACCGATGAGGGGGTCTTTATCTCTAAAATCAACAGTGGAGGAGCGGCTAGAAGGGACGCCAGGCTCAAGGTAAGATCATCATCTGTCCACTCTTTTTTTTACCAAGTGTTCCAGAAAATAGACTTTACACTTTTGAGTCTTGACTGAAAGCAAATAAAACTTTGTTTTATTATAATTACTACTCGTTAAATCCTGAACAGTGGATTTCTGATTTTCCTTTTTTCACAAACCATGAAATTAATTTTATGCAATAGTGATTTTTTTAAAACCCTTTTTTTTGCTTTCTTATTTATGTAACCTTTTTTTTTTTCTTGAGTTTGCAACAATTCTTTTTAAAAAATATTTCTCTGCAATTTTATTCCATTAAAATGCCAGTAGGTTATTACCTATCTAAATACTGGTACCTACTTACTGATTCCTTGCCATATAAAATAATTTTTGATTTGGTTAGGTTACCCCGAAAAAATAAATGGTGCACAATATTAAAGAACGAGTGTTAACTTTTCAAATCCTTATCTATCTAATAAAGTACCTACCTATAGTATATTTTAGCAGGCAACTAATATTTTTTTCTTGCCAAGTTAAGTTACATCCTGAGATTTTTCACGGGTAACAACACTAGTCAATAGGTGATTTTTGAGGTGATTTTTCACAAAAACGGCGCTATACAAATTATCCAAATATTATTATTATTTTTGTTCTTTACAACAGTTCTATGCAATTGTTTTACTTTGCAGGTGGGGATGAGACTGTTGGAAGTGAATGGAATTTCTCTATTGGGTGCCACACACGCTGAGGCAGTTAATGCCCTCAGAGGAAGTGGCATTATGGCACCACTGCACCTTGTTGTGTGCCACGGCTACGACAGGACCTACATAGATAGACTTCCTAGCCAGGTAATTATTCAATTTAAAAAATTGAAGTTTTTAGTGTGTTTTAGAAGTGTTTAATGTATTTTAGATTTTTGTTTCAACACTGTGTTTTTAATTAATGAATTTCTTGACACTTGATTTGACTCACACAAAATCTTTATATGATTGGTTTGGTATTCACAAGGCATATTAATAAAACTGTATGTGTATAGAATTCTACCATTTCAAAGTAATTTCTCTACATTGTTGAAATCGTCTTGTTAAAAAAGTATTACTACTTCTTGCTTAGGACTTTGTGTTCATGTTTAAATAATTCACAACATGTGCATAACCGAATAATTGATATAGTGCAGCTGTAAAGTTATTATGGTAATTTTATTAAATTTGAACAGTCATCACAACACACAGCCTTTCACTGCGCATATTATATGAAATGACATTACTAGAATCAAACCAACAAGTAACAAACAAAAAAAAAATTACTCTACGAAGGTCATCATAATTATTCAACATTATTTGTAATTTTGGTAAGATGTTGAGTAATCCACTACGCTCTTCCAAAGTGCAAATCATCGAAAAATGCCTCTCTACAACTGGCTTTACCAACCTCACATTAGAATTCACACCACTAGTCATGAATTTGGCACAGTGAGCTTTCCCCTCGCAGTAGCTACTTATAGCCTGCTTGCCCCACCTAATGCCGAGCACCTTCCTCGTCCCGCAGGCCAATAGCGAGAGCGGAGTTAGCGGCTCCGTTAGCGGATCTCTCTCCCAGTCGGTGAGCAGCCTGGACGGCGAGGATCCGGAGTCGGAGCAGATCAAGCTGCAGGTTAGTCCACCGCGTCTCTCGTCCCCCGTCCCATAGCACAGCTTTTATTTGTGTGTTTAATTCGAATTAGATACGCTTATTGTCAGATTCTTAATTTCGTAGCTATGTACATTATATATATATGGGTTTTTTTTTCCAACTAATCATTCTTTACCTGATGTTATTGGCATATTATTGACAGCTTCTTTGTTACCTATCCTTTTTTACTATACATAATGCATGCAACAGAAATAGAGGTTACAACGGACCAGTGTTTGTTACATGCGTTGTTTATTAGAAATAAGGAGAGATTACAACAGAACTTTCAGTGGCAGGACCATATTTTTGTTACATAATAAATGTTTGACTGTTATTCTTATTTTTTGATACATGCATATTTATATGTAAAATAAAACCCACACATAAGGTTTTTCCATATAAGAAGTTTCTTTTCCAGTCCCTTGAAAAGTCTCATGAGAGTTTTCACTAAACTTTAATTAAAGGAGCAACAATTCCTGGTGCCAATCTCAGTTCAATTCACAAAGATTCAATGATAATCGTTTTTCTGCTGTTATACATGTATTAAAAAATTTCGGCTTTGAAGTTTCTCTGTCTGAAGTTATCCCGAAGTGTAAGTCAGGCTAATGACAAATGTATCTATACAGGAGCAGCAAATGCAACAGGAGCTAGTGGAGTGGGAGCGAGAGAGGCAGTTGGCCGTATTGACGAGAGAGAAATCTACGCCAGAGAAGGTATGAACATTCTAAAACTGGCTCATTTGTAATTTTAACTAATTAATCCAATCACTTTAGTACCCCAGTTCCTTGCCATTTTCAGTGGGGGGTTTCAATTCTTAGTCGGGGGGAGAGGGTGCATGTAAAATGACCGCAAAGTTTTAAAAATCACGTGTTTAGCTCATTTTTTAATGAAATGGCTGAAATATGCACTAATGACAGAAAAGGACTCAAATATGCATTGTGAATATGCAAATGCAGAAATCCAATGTCTAGTAATAATTAATAATAATGTGGGCCTCACTTTACAGTTTCATATTGCGTCTATGACTTGTGTCCTTGATCCGGTATTGCATGGAGATTAGGGCGAGAAAGAGGCCATTATTCATATGATGAAATTGAACAATTATTGAAAATGTCTTCATTAGAAAAGCGCAGGAAAGACTACGATTTAATTTTCATATACAAAGTTATTAATTGTTTTATTGACTCACCTTCTCTGTTGCAACTTATCCAGTTCAAAATTCCTTGCCGTAGACTCAGAATCAATGAATTGCTGTTCCTCAATCATCACAATACTAATTCTCCAATGTCCAGAATGTCAAGACTTGTTAACTCAAGCCATGGTTTTGAAATTTTTGGTAGCAGTCTAAATGATTTTCGTCATTCTTTACTACTCTACCAAAACTTTCACTAGACCATGGCTTGAATGTTCTCTCTTATGTTTATTTTGCCTTATTTTTGTCATCGCTTCATTTATTATTATGTATATGCTATTTCTTCTCTGTTGCTCTTTTTTCTATTTCGTGTTTTATATGTATTTTTTGTAATTGGACTTTAGTCCGTTAATTTATAAATAAATAAATCCTTTCGGCAGCGGTGCATAGCCGGGAATGTTGTTTAATGCAATGAAATTAATAAAATACATTTTTTCTTAGGTACTAGACATAGTCCGTGCCGCCGAGAGCATTGCCCTGGATGTGCCTCCCAAGTCCCCCGAGCCCCAGCAGAAGACTACCACCGTAGTGATGAGTAAGCACACCCTGCTGCCCAACACCGCCCCCAATGCCAACCAGCAGACGGTAAGTTCCCGCCCGCCTTACTACTACAGACACAACTGATCCCTGTCATCTTTTACTCCCCCTAAACTTTCAATATTATATTCATCAAAGGCAACAACTTATCTGTCAGATTACTATATTTTTGTGATTATATACAATAAACATGGATTTGACAACTGCAAAAGGTTTATAATTAGTTAATAGGTACACAATTTCATATATCGTCGCTTTAACATCAAAACCACTCTTTGAAATATTTGCCAATTTTTACAATGTCGAAAAAACAAAATTTAAAGTATCTAGACTGAATGCTGTATAAATGAGATTCCTGAGGCGTATGTGTGTAAAACCATGTATGACCATGTTAGGAATGTGAAAATCCAGAAAGAATGGAAGGCTTATGTAAGCTTAATTAATAGGATTAGGAAAAGGACGCTTAGATGGTTTAGGCAGAATGGATGAACGAAGAAAGGAGTGTAAAGAGAATATATGACACGAAAGTGAATGGCTGAAGATGTCAGAGACCCCGAGGAAGACATGGCACGATCAAGTGAATCAAATACTTGAGTCGAGCCATGTCAAGAGTATGTATGAGACAATGTATGAATGTGAATGAAGTGCGGTGTGGCCAAGACAGAGTTGTGTGGTGGTCCATCCTCTCTGTCTACCCCTGAGGAGAGACACCGTGATGGTTAGTAGTTAGTTAAACATTGTTATTACAATGGTTTTGTGGTAAAATAAATAAAATGTGCTGTTTTTATTAAAACTGTACTATGCAATAATTCTGATAACTGGTTTTGCTGTGAAAGCGATAATATATTTTTTCAATTGACTGCTTTTACTTATGCATCTTCAAAATGATAAATAACACATAGTATTTAAGTAAAACATCAACAAATAAACCGTTTCCCTTATGCAGTTGAATTATTTTATTTGACGCTGAAGTGTTTTGTAGTGAATAGAAATATAAAAGAGTAAAATTGTTGTACTCAGCACTTTATGAGATAATGTTAGCAAGTTTAGCAATCCCTCTAAATTCTGCAGTGTCAATGAGAAAATGTGATTAGAATATGTATATAATTTGATAAATCTTATATGTTGTGTCCTTATACATTTTGAGAATCCCGATAAAATTGTTAATTATGAAATAATTATTGTTGAAGGAATTGCTATTACGTATTGGTATTTGCTAGAATCTTTCCAAACTGATTGATATTGTGAGCATATGACTCAATACACACTGCATGCGCATGAAACAACACACAAAAAAACTATTTGCTTTGCACGAAATCAACAAGTATGCATCACCCAAATCATTTTATTTCTATCAAGTATTTGTTTGCAGTTCATACTATGTATGTACTATCCATTTTTGAATTGCTGTATTGTCGATGGTCGCTTTTCAAAGTGTTGTGTAGCTTCTGGAATGGTTTTGTATTGAATGGCCTCGATTGTTTTCATAAGATTTACATAAGCTTAGCTAGAAAATATTTTAGTTGTGTTTGATTATTAAAAACGAACATTTTTACACTAAAAAAACTTAGGTATAACCCAGTTTGCCCATCTTTTTTATTTGTACCATGTAGTAAAGAATGGATGTGATTTTTTATCCTTTTTAAATAAAATTATTTATTATATGATTTAATAAAACAAATTTTTAACTTTATTCCACTTTTATTTTATGACTGGACCGGTCCAGTCATAAAATAAAAGTGGAATAAAGTTAAAATTTGTTTTAGTAAATCATTAAAATGGAATTCCACCACGAATTAACAGTTTCAAAATTATAAATAATTTATTAAATGTTATCCTGATAGGGATATTTATTATCACATGTCATACTGATAGCAAATATTTTCAATGGAAATAACTTTTACGCATTGTAATAAATATATCTAGCTGAGTTTAATTATATTCCATTTAAAAATAGTATTACAAATATTATATTGAAATTCTATAAACTAAATACATTGGCTTTGGTACATAACAATATTATGTACATAAGAAACTACATTGTATTCATGTTATTATTAACTTAAAAAAACATTATGGCATTATTTGTTTTATATTAAAATCTGTATTTGCTAATATTCCTCTCCATTATAATTTTTCTTCCATTAAACTTATTCATAACATTTTAACCACGATCTCTGTGATAATAGCAAAACTTTGTTATCTTCTTAATACTTTCTACAATTAGCTTTTTATATTTGTTTAGTTGATGCGCTTACCGTCAATTTCTTCTCAAAATTCTAAAACGAAATTCCCTGGATAAATTAAGAAAATAATGTTTTATACCTGTATAATGATTTAACTATCAAAATAATGTGTAACTGTATTAATTTTACATCAAATTTAATTTAAAATGCAAGTTATTTTATACTTCAGTTACATTGTATGCCAGCAACAGCACTTACATCTTACATTATGAGTCTCAAGATGTCACACATAATTTTATTTACATAGTTTACATCTTGAAAATTCAATAGTATTACAATAACTATTTCCCCTTTTAATGCAACGTTTTGTGTAATTCGATTGTTTGTTTCAATAGAAAGTAATATAAACCACATGTTAGAGTTCTCTGTATGGATAATTTGACTACCTAGTTTTTCATGCCATCAAACAAACCCTTGATATGATTATTCTGTGTATTTGAGAAAGTGAATCTGCATTTTTATTGCATTAGGGAGTAAAGATATGAATAGCAAAGCATGGAACTTAGGAAAATCAATGTATTTGGCAGTTAATCGGTCCTATTTTATGTCTTATCGTATTTTGTTGGCATAATAAAACAATGGTTTAACGAAACAATGGATCTCATGCGTTCTTGTTAATCGACCTGTTTTATACATCAACTCAATACTGGAGTAATGATTGATTTCCTTGACACGGAATAGGCTCGATGTTTGGTATATAGAGCTCTTTAAAAACTCTGCTGCATGGATGTTGTCCAGTGATGTTAATTAGGTGTTATTGTGATTTATTTACTAGACCAATCTAGGTTTGTCAATAATCTCCACTACTTTATGAATTTCTGTATAGAAATAATGAACTTCAGAAAGATCTGTTTTCAATGGGTTGATTATTACATTAAAGGGATCTAAATATATTATTGGTATACCTAGATTGTTAGAATTTTAAGCAAATTATATTAAGTATGTACCTTCTTTTTTAATACAGTCAAATTCCGTTTAAATTAGAGTGGTTCCTGAACTCACAACCTCTGGGTACCATATCATAAACCACATCACTTTAATTTTATATAACAACTGTGAAAAGTCGAAAGGACGTAACACCTGCATTTAAAATAAAATAAATTGCGATTTGTTGCGCTCTTTTCTTTATGAAGGGCACTCACTGGGAAGTGATTATTTCCGAAAACGGCGCTATATAAACTAAACATTTATTATTACGAATAAAATAAATACGCATACATCACCTTGTAATAAAGAGTTTTAATTGATCATGCACAATGTGGGTTTACGCACTTGTACATTTTCACAGTGTATAAGATTAGTGTGCTTATTATAACGCAGTTTGATTGTACATACTCATGTACCTATGTTATGTAACCTTGTTTACCTTTGAAGTTTGTATTTAAAATTCATTGAATCCATGGTGGATTAATCTTATGTACAATTGAACATGTTTCCAGAGAAAATCCGATTGTACGAAAGAAGAAAACCCTTAACATACCCAAGCACGGGAGTTTGTGCTTTAGATTTAGTTATTATGTGTGATTATTGTTTAGATTTAGGAATTTCCATGAGGAATTCACTGAACCAACCGAGAGGACCTTTTAATTTTAACTTTCATGTGTTCAACATACAATACATAAAACAATTACTTTATTCTAAATAATAAATAAATTTACACCCAAGATAATTATTCATGTCAAATCTAAGATTAATAATTCTAAACATACACGTCTTACTGATTTATGAATAATTTGTATTTTAGTTTTTTTTTTATTCTGGGCTACCTTAAAATATTCACTAATTCTGTTCTAATAAACTATTTGACCAATTTAGCTCAAAAAGCAAAGCGTAGCCGCCTCTATATATTTTTTTTTTCTCTTGCTGTCAATATTTTTAATTAATGGTAGTGTTTTAAGGTCTATCTATTCTTATTTACATAATACATGTATTTTAAACATGGCTTAAAATTTAATTATAAATATTTAAGGGTGTTTAGCATATGTCATATTTAATATTACATATACTCTTGAATTACCAAATTGCTTATTTATCTAATTTATGATCCATTATTTTTAAATGTACCATATTCTTTCGATGGTTACCAATTTACATAAGCAATGTAAATTGATAAAATTTACCATTCTATCAATAGTTTTTGTATTATACAAGACCATCATATGACATTATAATACAGCCAACCCCCTTTTAAATGTGCTTACCGCTTCAACAATATATACATAATTATGTATAATCTAATGAAATTACATAAATTAGTGTTGCCATGAATTCGTCCTCGAATTGATTTTGATTGGCTCCGACCAATGAAATTTATTAAACATAATTAAGCATCAAATCAATGTAAAAATGTATTTTTATGTAATGTCCTTGGAGTTTTTGTAAATCTGTGATTATGTAGTTTCGTAATAATATTATGGTTTCACCGTGAAAAGTTATTTAACCATCTAAATTTAATTATTCATTATTTATAGTATAGGACACATTTTCGGCTGGTGAATTCCCACTCTAAATATATTTATCATTGTCCTGCTGTAAAGCGATTTCTGTAAGTTTTGAACTTATGATCTATCTAATAACATTTTCATAAGACAAATTCTCTAATTAATATCGTTAATGTTTGTGCCAACATTCGATGTAATCTTACAAAAGCACAAAAATATAAAAATAAGTCATGAATCTTCTAAAAACCTCTTACTATTGTAAATAATGACATAATTTTCACACATTTAGTGTGGCGGCGATGTGCCGATATCTTGAAATAATTTATTGTTGTGTCTTTTTCTCGTTAATGTTTTTAGTCAAGAATATATAAGTTTAAATGAATAAAGTGTAGCTATTGTTCGAGTCACTTGAAATTCGTTTTAGTTTATTAACTTTTTACTTGTTATTTTATCGTTAGAAAACATTTATCATCGTCAATTTTAGTCAGACAGACCAATTAGAATTTCACATACTCCTACAAATTTTGAATCCTAGAGAAATGACAGTTCGTCACATAATTATTAATGTAGATTGAATGATCTTATTTCAAATAAAGTAATAAATGCTACGAGGTTTCACTGACGGCATACCATGTGATTTCAAAGGGTAAGTTATTAGGTAATGTCAAAGGTAAATACTTTGCAACAAACGGGCAATTACTTTTTGATAAGATTCATTACAAATATTGTATGAAATCGAAATGACCATTTTTATGGCTGATATTTTAAAATTGAATAAAAAAAAATTGAAACATTCATAAAATATAGTATGAAACAATTTAATGAGTTATATTGTCGACATACTCAACTGTCCCGTTTTAAAAGACAGTATGCAACAAAGTGATAATTTTTCAGGAGCGACGAAAAGCTTTGCCGATACAGAATTTCTTTTTATTTCACAATGGTCATCACTTTTTCGTCTCTCTTGAACAATTTGCTTTTTGTTGGATACTGTATTTTGTTGGTCAATCATATATTTCTATTTAAAAGATGTTGATTGTTCAGGAGAGACAGAAATGTGTTGACTTTTGCTGAAGCAATATTTTTTTCATGTTTGTATAAAGCATTTATTTTGTGGCCTGCCATTATAAATTAAAATGTATTTCACATTAATATTGTGCTGACGATGGAAGGGTATTTCTGAAACCGGTCTACAATTATATTGATAAAGTGGTTAAAAACAAATTAATGTGTAATGTATATTTTTTTTCATTTTGTCAACAACTTTTTGTTTTTCCTGAATAATTTGAAATATGTACTGACTTTAAATTTAGAATCATCGATACTGTTGTATTGCGAAAATTAAATGAATGCAAAATTGGGTTTGATTTATAAATGCGTTCTATTGACCCTAAGGTGTCTGAACATGCATTAGTTTTGCGTGAGCATATGGAAAATGGAACGATTTGATGAAATATGTAAATTCACAAATCAAGTAACAATAAATAATAAGAGTGACAGTTTACGGCCACTGAATTGCCCTTCTGCTGCAGTTGATGAAATCAACATGTCAGTTGGCCCGTCTAATTGACGGCGTATTTGATATGTGTAATATGAAAGACTGAAAGTAAGGGCTTAGTAACATACCGCTGGCTAGAGTATGTCGTATAAAAGCCTTTTGATTGACGGGTATAAATATGTATCTGCGTTATATTTTTGTAAACCTAACTAAAAGATTTGTTTCGTTTGCTTTCATAAATACCCCTGTTATCCCTATTAAACAACACAGTGAAAATTATTATTAATTCCCTTGTTAAATTAGAAAATAATTCTTTGATATAAATAATTATTGTTTTTACATGTTACAATAACTAAGTGTTTCTAAATCTTTTTTTAAAAGTTTTTTTTTGGGGTTTGTCATTTGCTAATTATTTAAGGTCTTTCCTTGTCGTAGCATAAATTTAATAAAAATTTAATTACAAGAAACAATTTTTTTATACAGACCATACTATATCACATTCTTGTGGACTCAAATATCATTAGAATTAATCTGAATTGGCCATCATATGGATATAATGTACAGCGATTTTACATGTTTGTATAAATATTGTAGATATTATATTCTATTTCGAGCACCTATCCATGTGTTAGCTCTATATTCCAGAATTATCAATGTTAAATAACTTTTTAAATAATTAGATCTGTAATTTTTATAAATCTTGCATTACGGTTCTGTTTATTAAGTCTGTTTTCAATTAGTTTTGTTGAGAAATTTCATTTCAAATTCCATAACTAGTACGTAATATTTAGTTTTTTTACAATATTATTATAGTACAGTCGAACTTGGTTATAACAATCACGGTAATAGCGAGGTCACGGCTATAATGAGCAATTACTTAATGATATGTTGGTTCAGGCTTATTTTCATACAATCGTGTAGGGTTATAACGAGGTCGCTTCACTGGTATAATGTCCAAATAATATTGTCAACTCAATGCGCTCAGGTATGAGAAAAAAAACCCAATTCTCGAAACAGCCGAATAATATCATAAACAAAATAAAGAAAGCCGCCCGTCCGGCAAGACGGTGGACTTTCCGTAAATCACGTTAAGGAGAATTTATAATCCCTGATAGTTGTCACTCTAAAAAACATTTCTATCCAGTGCTACCGGACACTATGTAAAAGTGTCGTTTAAATTCAAATTCATACAATTTTTTTTTTTTGCAATTCTGTTCCCTTTTTACAAATTCGTTTGTACTCTATCTCTAATTTGTATCTGGTTTTCCCTATTTATTAAAAATAATAAATTTAATAATATGCTTTGGTTGGTCCCTTCGCGCTCGTTACAACCAAGTTCGACTGTATATTGTTGTTTCACCAGTAATATCTGTCAGGGGGCTCAATTTTCTGACGATTTTTTGATTTAGGTAAATTCACACCATTTTATGGCAGTATCTTTTGTATAAAGCAACAATCTTTGAAAATTCAATTTCAACCATAAAATTTGATATAAGTAATATAAACAGGTAAACAATTAATAGTTATGTTAGGAGCCCTGCAGTGCCCTGCATCTGCCCTGATGATAAACGATGTAAGGCTACACCTAAACACTTGTAAGCTAAACCAACATCGGCATATGCTATTGGCCATGTCAATCTTAAATCATATCCATTTTAATAGAGAATCCCTAATTGCTGACATAAACATCTAACAGAGTACAGATTATTAATACAGATTAACAGAGTATAGATTGTTCAGTAAATAAATATCTCGAGATAATATTATATCTTGTAGTCTGGAGCCAAATTCTCATACACTTTTACATTCATTATTTTGTACCATCTGAATTATTCGCTTGTAAGAGATTAAAAAAGAGGCCCGTTTTTTGCTTTAGATAAAATGTTTTTATAAAATTGTAATATAATTTGGCAAACCTCCTAATTACATTAACATAAAATATAATGCATAATATAATCTTACGTGAATGTGATCCTATACTTAAGATAGAAGTAGTATACATATTTATAATAATATTAAGATAAGGTTTTATTTTATTTTAAAATTATGTAAACCTAGCTCTTGAAATTTTTTCATAATCTTTCGCTTAAAAAAGTAAAATATTATTTTCATTGCCGATTTGACCCTTTAATATTTTATTGGTAAAACTGTATTTTATTAATTGAATTTGTTTATTCTACTAAGGAAATTCAACATAGTATATTTGTCTTTGGCTACTTTTCCACTATTTTAAAGAATATTCATATTAAAATTATAATTTTTCGCTCTGTAGAACTCTAAATAATTCTTTTGGATGGTATAATAGTCTTTTCAATTTTTCATTAATTTTTTATCGAAGTAATTCACTAACATGGGTCAAATATTTATGTTTAAATGAAAAATAATACTGTGTTTCCTGCCATAAGAATTTTTAACCTAGGAATTGTTGATAAAACTTTTAAAAGCCTTTGAGAGATTTGAAAAATACTTTATTGAAATAATTTTATTTGTTGCCTCGTTGAGATGATATATTTATATATCACTGATGAAAGTGTGACTTGTGTTCCGAACAATAACTGTAAGTGAATATACCTCCATGCCTGTCCCCTTGAAGGTACACAGAGAAGATAGTGCCAACCACTCAAAATCTCTCCCAAATTATTACATTTTTAACATATCTCTATTTAATATTTAGCAAAAGTTAAATACATATACACGATTTATAGTAATATAAAACATTTCTTTTTCCGAGCACTTGTTACTAAAATTGTTTATTACCATTGTTATGTAGACGAGTCTTGTGAACAATCATTTATGGTTTGTTTCTTTGATGACATTGTTTCTGTTAAGAACATTGTTTCACTGTTTTGCAACTTATGTGGCAAAATGATTGACACATTATATAAATTATTATTATTAGCGATAGTCAGAGTTCTGATTTTTTAAAATTATTGTAAAAACAAATATATCATTTAAAAATAAATTCGATTTTGTCACTTCACCCCACTCGTCCCATTTTAGTTTTTATTAAATTTTTTTTCAACTATTCACATACTAATTATTTTCCCCAATTATTTACCAAAAAACGGTTATAGTCTTTACCAGTACTTACAATTTAATATTTTACAATCTCTTCATTAAATTAGTTTGGCTGTTCCCATTTAATTTTTATAATTAATTATTTAAATATTCTCCGATACATATTTCCACCTTCAGCTTCTAAATATCTCCAACGCCTTTAGACAGTATTGGCAATCATTATAGGCAGCACAAATCACTCAGTTTATAGCTTTTTCTCTAGACCTGATAACCATTCTTATTTCACATTTACAAGTCGGGTGCATGCGTACTTGGTGATGGTAAAATAACTTAATAATTAAATAATCATTGATGACATTGTTCACATTAAATACATATACACTAACAACACCAACATACTCTATATGTTGTAAACTTATACAATTAATAACTATAATGGTCGATAATTTGAATCCAAAGCTCTGCTTTATATACTTTTATTTTATAGAAATAAATGTAATCCCATGATGATCTTCTAAGATAAAAGACAAAGGATTCAAATTGTAGATCAGCTGTATTGTAATATGATTGAGTATTTGATTTTGGTTTTGATTTTTTTTTCCTGAACAGCCGACCATTGTGGGCTCGGCTATGCAGTCCCCGCTAACATCTGCTGCAGCCTCTACTTTACCTAAAGCTAAACCCCCCTCCCACCCTCCCTCGCACACGGGGTTCCTGCGGGGGCCCATTCCATCCCGAGTCACCTCCTCCGATGGCACCTGCATAGACGAGGAGGACCTTCCTCCCGTCCCAGCCCCACCCATTGTTCTGAAGAAACCCGCCATAAAGAAAGTCAGCTTTGACAGCTTGCCCGTTAGGAAATGCTCCCTGGAGGAGCTGCCCCACCCTCCCCCTTTGTGCACCCCCCCAAATGAGCCCTTCCCCTCTCTACCGCATGAAGTAGCTTTGACTCCTAACACCGTCCCAATCTCTACTACTAACACCGCATGTCCCGATAACAAAAGCTCGGCAAAACTTAAACCGCCTTACATCCCAGTGGGGGTTCTTGATGCTAAATCTTCCTTCATTAATGAAAACTCTGATATAATCATCGCTGATTCCGATATCATTCTTCCGCCACCGCCATTGTTCGACACTCGGGACCGAATGTATTCTATTGAAGATATTCAGATTGTTCTGCGGCCGTCCCCTCCTCCGAAACCCAGTAGTTTAAAGCCCATGAAGGTCAGCCCCCCGCTGCCGCCCGTGGACTTTGACACCACCTCGAGCATCGACTCCGATGTTCCCCCTCCCGTCAACCTGGCCACCTTGCCCCCTAGAACCTCCCTACACAATGACCTGGTTCCCGGTATACTGTCATTCACCAAAAATTATCTGGCACAAGAGCTTATTGATGAAGTGTTCGTTATGAGAACCGCACCTCCCTATCCCCTACCCCACCCCCCACCACCACCACAGCAAAGTTCCGACTCTGATGAACCGAGCAATCCCTTCAAACTAATGTCTGAAATTACATCACCGACAACTTCGGTGTCTCTTCCTCTTACCGTGATTGTGGATACTGTCAAAATAGTTCCTACACAGGAAGCTGTTCCCGTCCTAGCCACCACTCCGGTATTCTCGCACTCGTTTGACAGTCTGGGCAGGGAGAGAGTCAGAAGTCCAGAGCTTATTCAAGTGCACCTGGCCACTCTACCCTCTGTGTCCCACGTCCCCAATGTGCCCTGCAGCTTGCACCCCGACGAGACTCAGTCACCAGATTATACCCAGCCTCGTTACACACCCCTTCACTCAGCAATGAACACGGCACCAGACGCGTACTACAACTATGACACTGCGCACAAAATAAATACGAACATGCCGCAATCTGCGACTTTCCCCGTTACGGGAAAGCCGTGCGCGCCTATTTCCACGGTGTCCGGCGCTTACAACCCTTATATGGTTAGGGACACTTCTGTACCCTTGTCGATCAGCACTCTACCAAAGTCTCCCGTGCGTCCGCTTTCTACGGTGGAAGATATTTCCTCTGAGAGTTTGATTCCCAACCGCGACTATTACACTATCCAGTCGTCTCGCAAGTCTAGTTCCTCTGAGAAGTCCCCCAGACTGTCTCAGGGCAGTGAGAAGCGTGTGCACTTTGGCTCCGTAGCACCCAGTCCCTTCAAACACTCCGCATATGTCCAGAACACCTCTCTCAAGTCCAACGAGCCCCTAGTGAGTCGGATGGTTTCCCCGTACAAGCCCCTACAGTTGCCCCCGTCCACTGTGTCTAGTCAAGTGTTCAGGGAGAGTAAGGAGACTCGGCACTAAGCCGGCTACCCGCTGCTCAAAGCCAAGACACCCTGTCTTCTTGGCGAGGTAGGACACCAACAGCGGGAGCTTTATACTAACTGAAACTCTCCTCTTAGATTGGCTTATAACGTCTTTACCGTCAATAGCCGGTACATCTATTGAAGAAACTATTTCTTGTCGTGCCAATCTTTTGTTTGTTTCAGTTATAATATAGCTTTGTGAATTATAACATAGTGTAGAAAAATTAACACTTAAAAATTATTAAATTTGAATAGAATTTTAATTTTATGATTTCAGTTCTTTTGTACTATATTATTTAATTTCCCTTTATCGCTTTCCCTTTGATTTGCATGATGGTTTTTGATTTTCGGTATTTAGTTATTCTTTGATCCTAGAAAATTATTTATTTGTATAAATATTATTATTAACTTTCTGGTTATGTTAATAGCTTAAATTTATTTTGTACTTCTGTTCCAAATCTATGAATAATTTATGTTTTTAACAGTTATATTTTTTTATTTCCTCAGGATTTAAATATGAATATCATTGTTAAGCTGTTGAAACTTCTGATTGTAGAAAATACTTTTAAATTTTTCATTTACCATGACTGCTACAATGTGCCACACATCACCAAATTGAAATAATGGAAAAATATAAACCTCAAACTTCAATTTTAAATTTAACACAGTGGTTTTTACAGCTCAACAGGATTATATTGATTTAATATATTTTTTGCAATGAAATGTCAGCGAACTAATAGAAATTATTTGATACAGGCATCTCCACCCAACAGGGACTATGGCATCCCCAATCGGGGTATGTTGTGAGGCTGAAGGTAGTGGGGAGGGGAAGAGGAAGGTTGGGAAGTACCTGACTATTTAGATCTGGTCACCAAACACGGGTAAAGCCATTTCAAGCAACGTTTCGATTCTGAATGGTGGTCTTTCACCAGGGCGATACTTGGAGTATTTATCACTCTGGAATGTGCTATTTACATGAATTAAATGTGAAATAACACAGATTTATTAAATAATACTTATTTGCGCACGCGGTGATTTGAACCTGCAGCCTCTGGATTCACTGTCGATTGTCTTAACCACTTGACCACAGAGGCCGTCTTAGCATGACCACAGAAAACTACCAACCAGCGTGTGCAGAACTGCATCACTAATGAGTTAGTAACCGGTTAGGAATTTCAATCACTAACCAATTC